>CM045891.1:7346471-7391471 GCA_025169545.1 Anguilla japonica
CAGACCACCTGACCCATCGGTTACCTTCAGAGCAGAGCGCAGAGGACACACACAAGCTCCTCTCTCAGTCATTTAGTCTCAGGAGAGACTTCAGCTATATTACCCTCACAGAATGAATGATGGCTTTGCCGTGCGTTTGTGTGGATACTGTGAGCGCGAGTGCGTGCGCGCTGGGCACAGCTGAGTTTGCGTTTGACAGTACCGAATGAGGGCAGAGTGCGGCTGCAGGTGCTGAGCGCCTGCAGCTGTGTATTCCGGCGTGTTCTCTCTCTCTCATTGCCTCTCCCAAACGACCAGGTGCCCCCTGGTGGCGGACCGTGGACTTGCAGCAGGAGCTCAATTTCTGTGCACTTCTGGAGCCTCGCTACAGTGAGGCATTTTCGTTAATCTTTAACCAGGGGAATGACATGAGGCCCCATGAAAATTCTTGCAATCGTTTGGACTTGGTCTCTTTCAGCAGGTCACAGATCATTATGCTTTGCAACCTTTGACTTCCTGTTCCCTGTCCCGTACGGGTGAAGGTTTTCCTGGCTTGTGGGAGGAAAGAGTGATTTATGAATGAATGTACTGACTGGCATTGTATACCTCATCTATGGTTAAGTTGCTCTGTAGGCATTAAGCAGATCCCTTTTAAAAGCACTGCAGCACATAGCTACGTTATCCCAGCACAGATTAAGCTGTTTTCCCCCCCAGTGGTCCCCCCCCCCCCCCCTCCAAGCAGAGCTCAGCAGCACAAGGGCATAACTTAAACAGTGTAATCGGTATAACTGAGTCAGTGACGGTTATCCCTCCTAATGAGGGGCTGCCTGATCCCTCATTCCCCATTACTCCACCCACAGGGGGGTCATTACCGCCCGTCCCAGCGTGCATTGGGCCTGGAGACGCAGCCTCTTCCTGCTGCGCAGTGGAAGTATGCTGAGGTGGCCTCTGACCTTTGACCTCTCTTCCTGCTACTCCGGCTGCGCGTGCTCTGTCAGAGGGAGCCAATCGGTCCTCGTGTCTGTTCTTCAAATCTGTGCTTCCGAAAGTACGGTTTGTGAGAAGAGTTGAAAGGCATCCGTTTGCAGGCATTCACTCAAATAATGCAAGAAACTGGACTGCCTATAGATAAAGACACGAAGATGATTCCATATTTAAACTTGTTTAGCTCTTATGTGAAAATAAAGATTTCTCCCACAGCTAGATATTAAAAAGACATAAGCCCTTGCTCGTTACACAGGTCGTTGACTTGGGACGTTTGGGTTGGAAACCCCTTTTCAAAATAAAGGACTCTAATATTGTGGATCTGTGCCCAATCACATTATACGAGAGGGGAGATATGTGTGTCAGCACACTCTGGAGCACATGGATAAAGGCATGCGCTTTACCTTGTCTTTATCTCCCATCATGCACCTGTACCGCAGCTGGTCACCTCAGGACAGGGGCAGGGCGTGTGCACTGTCATTCCCCCCCCCGCCTGCACGTGCTCCTGGGAAACGCCGATCCGCCATCTCGCGGTGTTTGGGTTTCACTGGCGCCGTAGGGGCTGTGCGTCACAGGCAGGACCAGTCCGCAGACTGCAGGCGAGCCCCGACCTGTTTCCCTCCCTCTTCCCCTTAAATCCCCGTGTGCGGGCCCGCCGCGGTGAGCTCCTGCAGGGCCGGCCCGTGGCATAAACGCTCTACGCGGTTGTTTAGGGCCACAACCGCTAGGGGGGGCCACACGATCCAATGTTTATCTAAGGTAAATAACGTTATTTTCGTAATTACGTTATTCATCCCCTATCGCGGAACTAGCGGTATAAACTTTAAATGGAATGGCAACAGAACATTTCGTAACAATGTAATGCAAGAAGGATTTTACCGAGCGACCCCCCCCCCCCCCCCCCTCGCTCGACAGCATCCAACAGCACCCCCCCTCGACAGAATCCAACAGCACCCCTAGGGCCGGCCCTGAGCTACTGCCTCGCGGCGTGGCATAAACATCGTGCCGATCTCTAAGGTTCCTGAAGTTCACATGGCGGGGTACCTCAGGTGACCCCGAGTGTCCATGACGACAAGCGGGTTACCGCAGAACCCCGGAGGTCCGGGCGACGCCCTGCATGGCTCTGAAAACCTGGGGATGGTGATGCTTGTGTGAGTCACTGTTGGATAAGAGCGTCTGCTAAACGCCTGAATGTAACGTAAATGTAATGCCCTTGCAACTTTGCAGTGATGCGGACGGTGAGTTTTTAGCTATACACCCCCCACCCCCCCTTTGAGGCCAGCCCTACACGACCGAAAAGTGCTTACTGTAGCTCGGTGGCAAATTCACAAACTGTTTCCAGCAAACAACCCGATTTTTTTTCTCTTTGCGCATCCTGTTTCCGTTTTTTTTTTTGGTAGCGGCTAACTTTTTGTGTTTGGATTAAATAACCTCCTGCGCTCTTTGTTTTATTTTTTTCATCCCCCGACACTCGGTGCTTGTGGAAAGACCGTGGAAACAAAATCAGCTTTTTGGAAAACGACCACGTTACGTTGCTGTATGAATATTTTCCCTGGCTGTCGGGAGTTGCTCAGGGCTTGTGGTGCAAAACACTGACACTGGAGTCGTGTGAAAATACGAAAACTCGCTAATATCTGCTAGCAGCCTCTGAGGAGCTCATGAGCGGTTAGTATTGGCAGCAGTGGGGCCTGATGCACAGGGCAGCTGAGGGTGGCTGTGCGCTTGCAGCAAAGCAGAACTGCGGAAACCCCTCAGCTGATATTCACTTGCTCCAGGCCCACCTACTCACTAATGACCTCTGAGCCTTCTGCTCTTCTCATGGCACAGAGACTGCAGTATTAATTTATTACTGTACTCTCTCGTTTATGTGTGTGTGTGTGTGTGTGTGTGTGTGTGTGTGTATATGTATGGGTGTGTGTGTGTGCGCGTGTGTGTGTGTGTGTATAGAGTTAGAGTTAACTTTAGTAGTCATGTTTAAAAACATGAATTTTGTCGTCTTGGTGCACAGACAGGGAAAAAGACAGAAACAACATCATACATCAGCAACAACATCATATATAACATTGAAACATAGTCATGTGACCGACATGTAGAACATAAAATACTACTGCTGCCCAGAAACACTTGGATCTCATCGTGTATGTATGTGTGTGCACGTGTGTGTGTGTGTATGTATGTATGTGTATGTGTGCACGTGTGTGTGTGTGTGTGTGTGTGTGTGCGCCTGTGTGCCTGCATGCGTGTGTGTGCATTGTTATATGCGTAGTTGTTTGTCGTTGTTGTTGTTGTTATTACTCACAGTATAAGTGATCTAAATTAAGGGTAGAATTGCAGTCTTCGTGAAAGGCAGGCCAGCACATGTGGTTTCATTCTGAATGTGTGAGTGGGGAGGCCGAGGGACCATTGTGAACTTTTTCTCCTCTCTGCTGTTTTATATCAAAGCAGATTTAGTCCCTGGATGGATAGTAAAAACACAGGATGTGATTATTCACTGCAGAAATGGCGGCGATGACTGCGATACCGTGTGGGTCTGCGCAGGCGGTGTGGGCAGCTGTCACTCCAGGGGCCGTGCAGGCACGTGAAACCTCGGCCAGCAGCAGCCGCGCTCTGACTGGCTCCTCCCGCTCTCCGCCTGGCCCGGCCTCCTGACCTTTGACCTCTGACAAATCCCTACAGTTGTGTAAACGCTGCATTATTTTCCCCCGCATTCCACACCGATTACTGGGGCTGTGTGCGGAATTAGCTCCTCGTGGAAACGGGCTGTAGCCCTGGCTGTGCGGAGTTGAGCCAGCAGTGCCGGCAGGACGCAAACTCTGGCCGGGCTATGCTCTGCAGAGGTGGACATTCCAGGGGTCAGAAAGTAAAAGTCCTGTCGTGTATTTCATCCACCCCCTGAACTCAGCCAGCTGATTTAGCTCTGCCTCCCGGCTGAAGAATGGCGCTCATTAGCAAATCCAGGTGACTGGAACAAAATCCTGGGATGAACTTTTACTTTCTGAGCCTGGATTGTCCACCTCTGATGCTCTGTGCTTCACCTTGCTCTGTGGTTAAGCCCTATCCACCCCCCCCCCACCCCCCACCCCCCAAAAAAAAACCCCCCTGGCCAATAGCGACGTTCAGCTAAACAGCAGGAGCGGGACGATTGCTCCTGACCGCCACACCCAGATCGTTTTTCTCTCTCTTTCGTTTCTCCCGCCGCTCAAAGCTTCGTTAGGGCGGAGTGTAGCACAGTGGGTAAGGAACTGGGCTTGTAACCGAAAGGTCGCAGGTTCGATTCCCGGGTAGGACACTGCCGTTGCACCCTTGAGCAAGGTACTTAACCGAAATTGCTTCAGTATATATCCAGCTGTATAAATGGATACAATTTAAATGCCATGTAAAAGATGTGTAAGTCACTCTGGATAAGAGCGTCTGCTAAATGCCTGTAATGTAATGTAATGTAATGTAAATTGTAAGCGAGCGGCAGGCCGCGCGGCTGCTTCCCGCGAAGGCTGGGCCGAGGGGGAGCAGTGAAGGGCCGCTTCGTTCGCGGACGCATCGCTAAACTCCTGAGCGCGTGCGCGTCATGAGCCGCCGTGCCTACTGAGCGCGTGCCAGATTTCCACCCGCCAAAAGATTTTTTTTTTGATACTTCCAGTAATCTCATGGGCTTCCTCTCTGCTCAGCTGTGTGAAGTGTGTGTGTGTGTGTGTGTGTGTGTGTGTGTGTGTGTGTGTGTGAGAATGTGTGCGTCCATTTCCCATTTTTTCCATTTTTGCGAAGAGGTAGCTTATTTGCCAAACCCATTAGTACATATTTAGGATATTTTAATGGAATTATGTCCAGATCCATCGCATCATTGTGTGGCATGCATAAACAATATCCCTATAAATACACAAAACCGCCAAAGTGTCAGAATGTAGGCAGTTTCTGTTGAAAATCAGGTCGATAGCAGATGCCAGATTGGCACACACAGTTGTCTGCACTCTGTCTGTTTCATTCTTCTATTCAATTAAGTGGATTCTACTGTAGTTAATTTACCGTGTCTAAGGTTGCGTGTAAACTTGAAAGCAGTCAGCACTTCAAATCATTCACGACCAGATGATACCAATAAATGCATGGACCGTTTCTAATCATTTTAGTTTTTTTTTTAGGCGGGTTGAAAATATTCTTAGGCAGCCCACCTAGAACATTTCAATGCAGGAAAGACCCTGAACATGCATTTGACTTGCTGAAGACAAGGCAAAAATCTCCTGGAACAAACAGAAACTGTTGTACAAGCCTGGCAAAGCATCACCAGGGATGATATCCAGCATCTAGTGATGTGTATGGGTTGCTGACTTCAGGCAAGCATTGAATGCAAAGGTTTGCAACCAAGTACTGAAGATGACAACTTTGTTTAGATTATGTTGCTTTGACCAATCAAAATGGGGGGCTATATATAACAAATTCTGCGATTCCTGTAGGCATCACTGGATATGGATTAAATACCTTCAAATTGTGGACTTTAAACATGCAATTCATGACTCTGTAACTGAAGTATACTCCTGCTTTTAACCTCTTCTCTACTTTTAATTATTGTTACACCTCTGTCTCATTCCCCATTTAATGTTTGTACATTTTGTTAGGTGTAAGTCTTGTTGGGTAACTTTGTGTTTCATGTCAGGTCCCCCTTGCAAAAGAGATTTCAATCTCAATGGGGTTTTCCTGGTTAAATAATGGTTAAATAAAAAAACAAAATTAATGACAGTCTGCACTGTAACCTCAGTGTTTCAATCCAAGTCCTATGTGCTGGAGTTCAGAGCCAATACAACTAAAATTGTGTCACTGTGTAAATACTTACATACACTCAATACATACACACATTGCAATGAATCACACTGACGAGGAGCTGTTTCCTGTCACTTTAAGTGTGGTGTTTGGACACGTGTTTATTGTACTGCGACAGTCAGCAGAAGTGGGGGTCTGGAACTCATCAGGGGCCTGGCCTCTTCCCCCGGTTCCCCTCTGCCGCATCACTGCGGAGTCCAGCTGTGTGCTGTGATATCAGCGACCCGCAGCCCCTGTCCCGCGCTCCAAACGGACCCGCGGTGACCCCCACCCCCCGCACCCCCGCGCCCCCACACCAGCACGGCGTGTGCGTGTGCAGCGTGTTTAGGTACGTGCAGGAGGACGCAGATAGCCGGAGTGTGATCGTCCCGTCTGTCTGGGACAGGGCTGTTTTTAGAAATCTACCGCCTTTCGTTCCGAGCGCCGGCCTGACGTGTCGATGGGGTTGGGAAAATCCCTTCCCCTTCGAACACGACAGGAGTTAGCACAGCGAAGCGCAGCACAGCGCAGCTTCGTAGAAGACAGCACAGCCCAGCACAGGGTACCTCCGTATCGTTTAGTGGATCTGTATCCCGCGTTTATGTTCTGCCTGGCCTCCGTCCGGCTGTGGAGGAAATGAGGCAGAGGGCTGATTGTGTCTCCTCCTGCCTCAGAGGAGCGATGCTATCGCACAGCGTTAGCGCTGCCTGCCATCAGAGAGCTGTGCTGCAAATCCCTCCTGAGCTAAGTATAGATCAGCCTGGGGGGGGGCGTGGGCGGGGCCAGAGGGAGAGATGAGGAGGACGAGGAGGAGGAGGAGGAGGAGGAGGAAGAAGGCAGGGGGTGTAGTATCTCCCCCCTGCAGGGTCCTGCTCGGAGTGCAGAATGTGGGACTGACACAGGGGGAGGTGGGGGTGCGGAACCTACAGGAAGATGGCAGTGCGGGGCACTTCCTGGTCAGGCTGGTGGCTCATGCTGTTGCTTTGACACTCTGCTCTGAAGCACAGCCCACACAGTCTGGCTGCACAGTCAAACTGCACAGTCCAGCTCATTTAGAAAATCACCTACTTTCTCCTCTCCCCCCCAGTCCAGTAGTACATGTATCTAATACCAGACTGAAAAACCCTTATCTTTAAAGTAATTTCTGAATGTGATTGCGTTAGTGCTGGTATGTGTGTGTGTGTGTGTGTGTGCGTGCGTTTGTGTGTGTATGTGTGTGTGTTCTCTCCAGCCTGAATCTCAGGCTTGTTAGTCTTTAATCTGTGTGCCTGTTGTGAATTTGATGGCAGCAGTGGGGGGGGGAGGGTGATGTGCTGAACGTCTTTGCCTCCAGCACTTTCTCTGTTTTTATCTTTGTGGTCATGTTTCCCACGGTTGTGAGAGAAGCTTTTCCTGACATGATCACAGTGTGTGCGGTAGAGGGCTGGACAGCATGGGCACAGGGGTGCAGTAACCGGGGTGTGGTGCTGAGGGTTTGTGGTGCAGGTCTGTGATTGCAGGTCTCATGCACTGTTAGTGTCACTGACAGACCCAAGTCAAGAAATTACCACGTATGAACTACTCTAACCCTTTAGACATCAGTAACATTCCTGCAAATTATTGGCAGTTCTAAATTAAATGTCTGTTTTTACCATTTGGGAAAAAGTTATCTCACGCTCTCATATGAATGTGTACTTTGGTTTGTAACATGTTTTGTTGTAAGGTTCTAAAGGATCTGAAGGAGTGTTTTAGAATTGAATTAGCATCTAAAGAGCTAATGTATTTGAAATATGTCTTTGCCCTGGGTCAGCTCACTGACAGCATGTGTACTGTTGTGACCCGGCTGATCCGTGCCGCCGCTGATCCTTAACCAAGCCGATCAGTACCACAGCTGATCCTTAACTCAGCTGATCCTTAACTCAGCCGATCCGTACCGCTGCTGATCCTTAACCCAGCCGATCCGTACCACTGCTGATCCTTAACCCAGTCGATCCGTACCGCTGCTGATCCTTAACCCAGCCGATCCGTACCGCTGCTGATCCTTAACCCAGCCGATCCGTACCACTGCTGATCCTTAACCCAGCCGATCCGTACCACTGCTGATCCTTAACCCAGCCGATCCGTACCACTGCTGCCTGGAGTGGTGGGCGTGGCCCAGATTGAGCTTGTTAATCATCTTGCCAGCACAGTGCAGGTGCAGCATGATTTGCTGTGCCCGGCCTCTTCCCCAGTCGTGCTGACCGCAGTGTGGCCTCTGTTCTCTGCCCCCCCTCTCCCCCTCAGCTGAGGTGTTCTGGGTAACACAGGCCCGTTTATCTGTTCCCAGTTTCTTCAGATCTCCCGTTTTCCTGGTTCGCTAGGTTACCCGCTGGCAACCCCACACCAGGGCTGCACTGTTAGTGGTCCACCACTGCTGCTTTTCCACGGCTCAGGGAAGCCTGGGAAAATCCTAGAAAGTGCAGGGTGGGAATGGGACTGTTCTCTTCGAATCTGACTGGCTTGCAGGCCACATGCCCCCCCCCCCAATGCTTACATCATCAGACAAGGGGCAGGCTGTGCATTCCACAAGCTGTTTTGTGACTTTAAATGACAAAACAAAGAGCAAATTCAAGCTGTTTTTGATGCTCCGTGTCCCCAGCTATGTTGGATAGGGAGGGTTTTTATACACTGTACACCAAAGTGCTTGACGTTTGAATGTAAAATGATCACAACAGTGAGAACATTTCTCATTTCAAGCTTGTTTTCTGTTCTTATGAAGGTTTTCCAAATCTCTCTCTGGGCCTGTCCTGGGAATAACGGCATGAACACTAAAGTTAATGTGCATTAGTGTGCTTTTTTAAAAATAGATGCCTGAAAATCAAATTTACCTGAAGAATGGTGAAAAATTATTTTGTAGATTTGGACTGCTATGTATGCTTCAGTGATTCATATACACAAACTCAGAAGTGGTGTGATGTTGGACTTTGCTGTGCGATCCTCAGTGGTTCTGCAGTGCTGTTCATTCACCTCTGTGACCTTGTCCCGCTCGTGTCTCCACTCCAGCCAATGAGAAAGCTGGAGCTTGTGGTCATTTGTGCCTTCACTGTGTGCTGGGAGACGATTTCATAATTCCCAGTCCCGCCTCCAGGAAGCCTCACTGAGCAAACTCCGATTCCACTCGGCCCTTTGCAGACTGCAGTGTGTGGAGGGTACGGGTTCTGTGGTGTGTGGAGGGTCTGCCCAGGTTCTGCAGTGTGTGGAGGGTGCAGGTTCTACAGTGTGTGGAGGGTCTGCCCAGGTTCTACAGTGTGTGGAGGGTGCAGGTTCTACAGTGTGTGGAGGGTCTGCCCAGGTTCTGCAGTGTGCAGGTTTTGCAGTGTGTGGAGGGTGCAGGTTCTGCAGTGTGGAAAATGCAGGTAATGTGGGGAGGGTGTGAAGACGGGTGGGTCCGTATATTGTACCCAGTAAATTTGAATTTTGTGTGCATGTCATAAAATCCTTCTTGCCTTTAGCATTCACAACTAGTAGTTAGTATATTACTGTTATATCATGTACTAGCATGATGCAACATGCAATTAAGCTTGTTAAAATGCTTGCAAGTTGAGATCATGTGTATTGTCTGAATAAGTCTGAATTGCACAATTTGAAAAACAAATATACTGTCTCTGCAAAGCATGTAGTATTGCCACAGAACTACGGTCCAACACACCAACATCAACACACATAGGTATGTAACGATAAATGTGTGAACACACACGCACAGACACACACACACGCACGCACAGACACACACACACACACACACACAGGCACGCATTCAGATCCATAATCCCCTGTGCAGTTCTATCCAACTCGTATTGGTCTACTGACTCCTCTGTCCTCCACACCCAATCCCACTTCTCCCAGGCAGGGCTTGTCCGGGGGGGGGGTGTTATGTCATTGCATTTTCCCATGATGCACTTGTTCTGGAATAAAAGAACAGGCAGAGTGACATTTTGTCCTGTCTTTCTGGTCACCTTTTCGAACTGCGGCTGAAATTTAAGTACACTGTGAAAGTGCCTGCGTTAATGCTTCAGGAAATCCAATTTGAAGATTAATGAGAGGACAGGATTAGGTCACGTTTTATCTGATTCAGTGTTAGGCAAAACCTAAACAAAGACCTATTTTTAGGCAGATGGCGCCCCCTTGTGCCACATTGAGTGACACGAAGAGCCTCCGTTCTCTTTCCATTTTTAAAGTGAAGCTCTCCCTCTAGTGGTACAAAGTGATTTTGTATCAAATAAAATGACAATGAGACAGGAGCTGGTTTCTATCAATGACACTGGCAGAATTGATTAATTAATTAATTAATTAATTAATTCATTTATTGATTGATCTATCCCGTTTTGAATGTGCTGCATATTTATTTATTTTTAAGTTTTCTGTGACCTGTCGGCATCTCTCCTCCCTTTTATTAAGGGATTTTGCAGCCAGTCCCTTCTTTAGAAACGCCTGCCTGTCTTTCAGCAGACGAACATTAAAGAGTGAATTGTGCCCTCCCCCCCCCACATGTGCGTATCGCTGTGCATACTTACTGAAGCCAGCTGTCCCGCCCAACTCGGCTCCCACCTGCCGACTCCCTGTCTGAGAAGAGGAAGTCATCCGGAATGTTCCGGGAGGAACCGGTGGGCTGATGAAACGCGACCCAGCGCTGGCCAGGTTGCGCAGATTGTGTCCGCTCCGTGTTTAACGTGTTTCGGTGTGAGGGCTTTTAAGCGTAATTCCGTAATTTCAGCCAGTTCCGCTTTTTCGTGTGCTGCTGTTCAGACCTCGGTGTCGTCACTGTAAAAAAAATAAGCATTTTTTTTTCAGCTAGCATTCAAGTGTGATGCTGATGGTGGAACGTCACATGTTTAGTTTTGTGTAACTGTTTAGAGAAGTTGTTATTCTGCTTGAATGCTAAATATATTTTCAGTTCCTGTCTGTTAATGCTAGTTAAAACTGGAACACTGTAACACTGTTTATGGCAGTGGTCTCCAACCCTGGTCCTGGAGAGCTACAGGGTCTGCTGGTTTTCATAGTGACTCTGCACTTCATGAATCAATTAGAGCAGTTGATTTACACAGTTAACTCAACTCACCTGGTGTCTTGGGTCTCAACTGGGTGCTGCTTTTAAGGTGAAAACAAAAACCAGCAGACCCTGTAGCTCTCCTGGACCAGGGTTGGAGACCACTGGTTTATGGCAACTTTTTTCAAGGTACCAGGCCAGCCTCTTCCAGAGAAAACTAGATACAATCAAGTCTTTCTGTGGGAATCTAACGATGATAGGTCCATGAACTGCCCTTAAACATAATAACTGGTTGCACCACTGTTAGTAGCAATAACTGCGACCAAACACCTGCTATAATTTGATATCAGTCTTTCTGATCGCTGTGGAGGAATTTTAGTCCACTCTTCTTTGCAGAACTGCTTTAATTCAGACAGATTGGTAGATTTTTGAGTGTGGACTGCTCGTTTCAGGTCCTGCTCCTGCCACACCATCTCTATTGGGGTTGAAGTCAGGAATTTGACTCGACCACACTCCAAAACTTCTTTAAATTTTGTTTCTTTTCAGCCATTCAGATTTGGACTTTTGTGTTTTGGATCAATGTTGTGCTGCAAAACCTAATTAGGCTTCAGTTCATGGTCAGGTGTCCAGACATTCTCCTTAAGAATTTTCTGATACGGAGCCAAATATGTAGTTCCTTCAATAATGGCATGTTGTCCAGGTCCTGAGGCAGCAAAGCATCCCCACACCATCACTCTTCCACAACCACGTTTGACTGTTGATATGATATTCTTATGTGAAATGCTGCATTTCCTTTATATGAAATATTTTATGAAATATTTTTCAGGGCACGGTATGAAAAAGGAATGGAATGTAAACTATATCACTTCTTATTTTTTTCCTGTGAAAGAGGACAGCGGCCACGATAAGAGGTTTTCTGGTCAGTCCTCTTTTCTCCCTGTGCAGTCTGTTGCAGACAGTCACTGTAAATGGTCCACATTACAGTGCAGGAGCTAGGCTGCTGTTCTTCTGTTGGTTAAGGCAGTGTCTGATTGTAAAACAGTGTCTGTTTTTGCTGTAATTCCTTTTGGTAGTATCATTTTAAAAAATCTGAATCTCCATTGTCACAGGTTAACCCCGTGGGTTTTTAAAACAAAAAAGGAAGGTGTTGGGTCTGATCCTCGCAGCTGCACCCAGAATGCACTGCAGTGTTTTTCTTTTTTTTCGACACCTCGTTGCAAACGGGAGGGAAGTGCCCAGCTGTGGGCGTTGTTTCCTCCGTGCCCCCTCCACGGCTTGCACTGTCCCCTCTCTCCCCCCTCTCTCTCCCTCTCTCCCCCCCCTCTCTCTCCACACTTCTGTTTTTCTGCTTACCTCCCAACGTTTAGTTCTGTCTCTCCTGAACTGGGAAGAAAGAGTCCGTTGGCTTTCTCTCGCTCGTTCTCTCTCACTCGCTCGTTCGCTCGCTCGCTCGGTGGCCTGGCCTGTGCCGGTCTGAAGTTCGGAAACAGCTGAGGAGTACCGGCGACTGCAGGGGTCCCCCCAGCGCGCCTCCTCTCTGGATTCTTTGGGCCCCGGGGTGTGGCGGGGGAGCCTGGTGGCTGCGGCGTGCGCGTGGAGGCTGTTGGATTGGAGGAGGGGGGGGTTCTGGCTATTTTTAGCCCCGGGCTGTGTCACGGCAGCTGTCCCCCGCCGTCTCTCCTCACCTAGCGCTGGGGATAACGGCCAACCCCCCCCCCCCCCCCCCAGCGCCCCACCCCCCCCCCCCCCCCACGCCGGCCTATCGCATTTCCCTGCTTCTTCAGACGGAGCGACTCGCTGCTCGCAGTGACGTCGAGCGGACTCTCCCCCTCGCTCTTCCTCTCCCTCTCACTCTTCCTCTGCTCCAGCTCACCGCTAACCTCTCCTCGCCGCTCTCCCCCCTGCTGAAGAAGGTAACTCTGAGGCTCGCCCCTCGCCGGGTACCAGGTAACGGACCTGCGGAGCGACCCTTCAGCCCCCCGGGGGGCCAGTGCCTGCGCGCCGTCCGCCAGCAGCTCAGCTTCAGGAATCCGGGGGGTTGGAGGGGCTTTGGCTGCCGCTGCCGCTGCTGCCGCTGCCGCTCGGCTCTATTTATAGGCCTGACACTGGTGAGAGCAGGAGGAAGGGAAGTGTTGCAACAAGTTGCCTGACTGAGGGTTTCGGTTCCATTGGCCATTTTGTTCAACGGGCCGACCGTTGGGCAAGAACGCGTTTCGCTTGGAGCCCGTGTTGGGTCGTGTTGGGTCTTTTTCTGCCAGCCTCCTCTCTCGCCAGCTCTTTTGGTAACGTGTGTCTTCCTCTCTTATGTAGTCGGCTTCTGTAGTTTATATAAAAGTGTTTCCTAGTGTAGCTGCCTACTGGTTGAGGAGCAATGCAGTGCAAATTACGTATGAAAGGGATTATGCGACCAAGCTTGTGTTTTTGAACTCAAATGGATTGAGATATTTAAGTGATGGAATCCAGGAACGACTGAAAATGTAAAACAATTCTTTGTGGGTAGATTTCAGTTGGTTTAGTTTCATTTAGTTTAGTTTGTTAGTTTAGGTTGAGTTAGTTTGTTGTCCTCTTACAGTTAGCCTTACAAAACTTGACACATTGTGCTACGTTAACTTTTAATGAAGTGGGTCTTTTGGCAGAGGTGTAAAGCAGTGGGTTTTCCTGAAATGAATGAGCGTAGCTGAGCTCGAATTAGAGACTAGCTTCATGAAAGTGTTTTATGTGCTGTAGAGTATCCGTGAAGCACACAGCTTAGGCAGTGTGTTTTTTTTGTGAATGAGGACAGGGAAAGGGGGGGAGAAGGTTGTTTCTGTGTGGAGAGAGGCTCGTTAGGGGACGTTACGGATTGCCGCGCGGACCGGGCGGGGAGGGCGGCCGCTGGCGAGGGGAGAGCGTGCCCCTCTCTCTCTCTGGTGCCCGCGCTGGCGGTCGTGCCGAGTTGTGTCAGGCGCTTAGTAAAGGGTGTGTGCGTATCCTCTGTGGCCCCCTGTGGCTCACCGCCTCTCTGCGACTGTCCCCTGACCCTGACTGCCCGCTCCAGCGCATGCCTCTGTGTGTGAGTGTCACTGCGATGGCACCCGCTGCTGTACTAAAAAGCACTGGAACTAACACACAGGCAGGCGAGAGCTCGGTATTACGCATTCTTAATGTTTGTCCTCTACAAGGGACAACGGGGGTTGTTCAACTTCAGTTTAGATTGACATAGACAGGATGTGGTGTGTGGTGGTTAGAGGGAAGCCCCGAATAGAGGTTTTTGTGAACCGGCGCTGTGTCATTTTTATGAATGGGGAGAGTAGGGCTTCTGTCGAAATCGTGTCAGTTTTGTGTTGGAGATTGTTCTGTGTAATATTCGCTAAGGGGCCGTTACAGATAATGTGATTTTTGGATTTGTTTTTCTTTATTCCGTCAGCGCTAAACTTAGTCTGAGGGAATGTACTGCTGAGAGTCATGGTTCTATATTTGGGGATTAACAGATTCAAGGGTTTGTTGAGGCGTTTCGCTTTTATTGGTCGCTTGTGCTGCGCTTCTTATGATGTCACCAGCATCATACTCATCACCATGTGGTGTGGTGTTTTTATGTTGGCTTCTGTAAATGTGTATGTTTGTGTGCTCGCGCTTATGCTTATGCTTGCTTGTGTTTGTGTGCGCGTGTGTGTGGGTGTCTGTGTGTCTGTGTATGTTGTGTGTGTATTCTAATGTGTCTGTGTTTATTGTAGTGTGTGTGTGTGTGTGTGTGTGTATTGTAGTGTGTTGCCGCTGCTGACCCAGTTTCCCCCGGTCTCTGTTTGTGAGGAGGCAGTTTGGCGTGGAGGTCTGGCCGAGCTCTCAGTCACACCCCTCTGTCCCTCAGAGTGGGGGAGCGGGCGAGGGGGAGCAGAGCCCCCCCCCTCCTCAGAGCACGGGCCGGGGGAACGGGCCTGTCCGTCTGCGTCTGCATCGTCTGCATCTGCGCTGCCACGTGGGGAAAATGGAAAGCAGCTAAATTAGCCTGCCGGAGATTAGGCCGCTGGCACACACACACACACACACACACACACACACACACACAGGCTAAGCCACGCTTACGCCAGACTCTTATCGCTCCTGGATGGCACGGCGCGGTCCCCGCGCGGCTCCTAATCACGCTCACATTGTGCTGTTCAGTTACAGGCCTTTCATAGCCGGGCAGATATGAAATAACGTTCCAGCCATGCACCACTCAAGCTTTACCAGCTCCATTCACCTTAGCTGCTCCATTCACCTTAGCTGCTCCATGCACCTTAGCTGCTCCATTCACCTTAGCTGCTCCATGCACCTTAGCTGCTCCATTCACCTTAGCTGCTCCATGCACCTTAGCTGCTCCATGCACCTTAGCTGCTCCATGCACCTTAGCTGCTCCATTCACCTTAGCTGCTCCATGCACCTTAGCTGCTCCATTCACCTCAGCTGCTCTATTCTCTTCAGCTGCCTGTGCTTCTTGCTCAGCTGAGCTGGGTTTAGCTAGCTTATAAAACCGCTGGGCTTCGAGCAGCAAACGGTGCATTTGGTTTTCAAAGAGAAACGTTTAATAAGCTGAAGTAAAGTCGTTTTAATTTGTGGGTAAATACGTGAAGATAGAGACCTGTGTATAAGCATCGTGTTTGATTTGTGTGATGGCAGGTTCTGCGTTGTGACCTCTCCTGCTTTCCACTTTTTCTGTGTACCCCAGAGCTGTCCATTCCACCCGGTCTCCAGCCCGTAGCGTCGAGGCCAGCAGCCCCCGGGCCCCCCCGGCAGAGCCGTAGACTGCCGTAGCTCTCATCCGTCAGTTGTCTCATCCTCCTGCCCTCCCTCCCCCCGCCCCACCTCCATACCCCTCCGTTTCCCACCCCCCTGCCCCTCCCCCTGCCCCTCCTCCCCCCCCCCCCCACCTCCATCTGCCCCCAGCTGCTCTTGACCGCAGACCCACCATCATGGCGTTCTCATCGCGCTTTTCATTCTGGGAGCAAAAGGGAAGTGTTGTTCAATATTTATGCCGTTTCTTTTTGTTGTTTTTTTAAAAACATTTTTGAAGTTCGACGTGTTTGTGTTGTGCATGCGTTTCGTTCAGTGGCACTGGTCCCTCAGCCGGCTCTCTGGTGCTCTGGGGCTGGTGAGCCAGCCCACTTACCGAACTTAAAAATGGCTTTTCTTAAAAGTGCATGACAGCGGCATTCTTCAGCTCTGGGTTTATTGGGCCCGAGGTGGGAATTTGTCTGTTGAAATAACAAGCTGAGGCAGATCTTGGGGTGATAAACTAGTGTCAGCGTAATGACCTCATTCCAAGTGACTGTCACTTTTTTGTGTGCAGACGGTGAATATTGAATCACTTGGACTCACTTGCTTTCAAGGCTCTATAAGTGTGTGATGAATGCTAATAATCTAACTCGATGCTGTGGACTGACGTAACACTGTGTTTCAGTGTGAGGGAGAGGAGGAACATGAGAGAGAAATCAGGGTGGAAGCACTCCTATTCACACGTCCAACAGGGTGGAACCACTCCCATTCACCCATCTCTCAAGGTGGAACCACACCCACTGCGATAGGTGGTCTGGCTGCATGGAAGAGCTTCAAGCCGTGGCCTACTACTGTGTCAAAGCCTATGCAAACTTCACCATTGTGGTTGGATGAGATACCCTGCCCGTAACCATGACCCTAAAAGTGCTAGTTTTTTCCCCTGTGGTCTGATCACAATGATGATGTTTGCAAATACTGCACCAGGACCACACCTTCACCAAGCTCTCTCACCCTCTCCTCCCCTTCATTTCCCTGTCTTCACATGGGAACCATGGGAGAAATACATCCCATCTCCACCGTGAAGCTGTGTGCTGTGTGCAGGTTATCCATCTCCCTCCCACAGTTAGAAGAGGCTTCCACCCCTTGCCCCCCCCTGCCCCCCAGTGCTAGTGACATTTTTACTGGAGACCATTTTAAGCGTTTTCCCACCTCTCCCTGCTCTCTGCGTGGGGTCAGCAGGAAGTGTGCCGGATAAACCCTGCCGCTCATTTTGAAGCTGCAGACCCTGTTGGCGTTTCTGAATGGAAACTCCACGGCAGGAGCCCTGCAGCATTTAGAGCGCATGGCCAGGGCGCGGGCAGGGGGGCAGAAGGGACAGACAGATGGCACAGGGGCCGTGGGAGAGGTGCACGTTGGGGACGGGCTCTTCTTGCGCGGGCCCCTTCTCTTGCACGAGCGGCGAGTCGGGCGCGGTCGGGGGGGGGGGGGGGGGGGGGGGGGGGGGGTAGGGCGAACGGGGGTTTTGAC
Organism: Anguilla japonica; assembly: GCA_025169545.1. Lineage (NCBI taxonomy): Eukaryota > Metazoa > Chordata > Actinopteri > Anguilliformes > Anguillidae > Anguilla > Anguilla japonica. The sequence continues at coordinate 7,363,486 of CM045891.1, forward strand.
CTGAAACCCTTCTGGCTTCCGTCCCCTCCAGGTTAAAGACGAGACCAAGCCGGGCTCCAAAAGTTCCAACGTAAGTTTGTCAGCCGCCCACGCGCTGTGTGCTCGCACGCCGTCGTCAAAGGCGACACCAAGGGCCCGTCTTTCAGACGCGGGGATCACAGATTTCTCAGGGGGGCGTGGAATGTTGAGCAGTGCGGTCTGTCCAGGCCTTACCTCTAAGAGCACCGCGGTCTGTCCAGGCCTTACCTCTAAGAGCAGGGCAGTCTGTCCAGGCCTTACCTCTAAGAGCAGGGCAGTCTGTCCAGGCCTTACCTCTAAGAGCAGGGCAGTCTGTCCAGGCCTTACTTCTAAGAGCAGGGCAGTCTGTCCAGGCCTTACCTCTAAACGCACCGCGGTCTGTCCAGGCCTTACCTCTAAGAGCAGGGCAGTCTGTCCAGGCCTTACCTCTAAGAGCAGGGCAGTCTGTCCAGGCCTTACCTCTAAACGGGGGTCTGTCCAGGCCTTACCTCTAAGAGCAGGGCAGTCTGTCCAGGCCTTACCTCTAAGAGCAGGGCAGTCTGTCCAGGCCTTACCTCTAAGAGCAGTGCGGTCTGTCCAGGCCTTACCTCTAAGAGCAGGGCAGTCTGTCCAGGCCTTACCTCTAAGAGCAGGGCAGTCTGTCCAGGCCTTACCTCTAAGAGCAGTGCGGTCTGTCCAGGCCTTACCTCTAAGAGCAGGGCAGTCTGTCCAGGCCTTACCTCTAAGAGCAGGGCAGTCTGTCCAGGCCTTACCTCTAAACGCACCGCGGTCTGTCCAGGCCTTACCTCTAAGAGCAGCGTGTGAATGGTTGAGTTCCTGTAGGCATCAGTGGCTTTTTTTTTTGGAGGTTCTTCGGTCAGGAGGTGATCAGAAAAGAAAGCGACTGAGCACACTGTGGAATTCTCACTGTCCTCACCCCTGTGCCGACAGTCTCTCTTCGTTCCTTAATTTATTTGGCAGAATACAACCAACCCTTCTGCGTTATTTGCCTTAGTCTGGGTTGCTGGTGATCTCTTAACTGGCTGTATTCTGAGCACTGAGCAAATAGAGTGTGGAGTCTTCTTGTTGAGTTGCTAACGGTTGGGTGTGCCGCCTCCCCCCTGCGGTCTTACTGCCAGACCTGAACTTTGCTGGCTGAGTAACTGCAGACCCACATCTGCTGTTTGCCACCCTCTCATATTGCTTTGTGAGGGGCCTGCAGAAGTCAACATAACAGCGTAATATAATGACGAGAACAGGCCATTCAGCCCAACAATGCTCGCCATTTTCCTGACTAAATTAGTGCTCTGATTACCTACAGACTAGATGGTATCTAACACCGTATCAAGCCTAGTCTTGAAAATCCCCAGAGTTTCTGCCTCTATGACCTGACAGGCTGTTCCACACATTGACTACTCTCTGTGTGAAAGAGTTTCCAGCTCGGCAGGTCTCTGTGGAAGGCAGTGTGGGGAGGACACTCGAAGGGCTCGGAGAAGCAGAGAGAGAGAGAGAGAGAGAGAGAGAGAGAGAGAGAGAGAGAGAGAGAGAGACAGAGAGAGAGAGAGAGAGAGAGAGAGAGAGAGAGAGAGAGAGAGAGATGACTCGACATGCAGAGTAGACCCTCGAGGAGGAACAGTGAGGCGGACGGTGTCAAATTAGTCCCAGAGTCGTCGCGTGGGCAAAAAAAAAGATTAACAGGCAAACAGAGGAGCAATCGGTTCGGGTTTCCGCCTCGACGCTCCTTTTGTGGGGCGGGTGTTACCGCTAAACCCAGACGAGGCGTGCCTTAATCCGATGCCGTGTTCCGTGTTCGACATTCTGCCAGACAGGAAACGTCCAATTACTTCCTCTCGCCGTTTGATTGGGCCGAATCTCTGTCACTCGTCTCTGTGTAACTGGGGCCGGACCCTGGGCGAGACTCCAGAGAGGGATGGAACCGCCCCAGCCCCTCGGCGGGCATTGCGACCTTTAAAAAATGCGCCGTTTGCGTTTGGCTTGATATTTAAAGCTGAAGGTTTTGGCCGAAGGCCGTGCTTCGGTGGCCACTGCTGCGCCCGTTAAAAACACCTGAACGCCTCCCTCTTCGTGGGACGGGGGGTCAGCCTCTTTTTCGGGCCGGCCGTCGCTGAGTCATGTTTCTTAATGAGGAGGTAGTGCTGGAGAAATCACTCGCCCCCGCCCCCCCCCCGACTGATGTGTAGTCTCAGAGAGCAGCTGGTAAGGCAGGAGACCCCACAGTGCTGGGATGGGGATGGTGGGGGGTGGGTTTGGGGGGGGGGGGGTTAGGTGGATGCTGTGTCTTTAATGCTTACCCTAGCCAGGCGGCACACATCCTGCTCGACAGCACTGTGGGTGGAAGGGGGGGGGGGGTGTCAGCAGGCAACTTGCGGCACCAAAATGGCTGCCCCAGCCAGTACCCTCAAGGGGGTACTCTTTGGGACCCTGCCTGTCCCACACATCAGTGTCCAGCAGGGTGTGCGCAGTATTCTCCTGGCGCGCACTCCGCTTACGGATTTTGGTTGAGTGAATGCGTAGCACTGCGGGGAGGAGGGGTCTGGTGGGGCCTGCAGTGTCTGCAGTGTGTCACTGTACCGTGTTAGCATTAGAGGGGTCACTGCACCACTGCTGCTAATATGAGCAGGGTGATTTCACTTACTGCTCGGAAAACGCTTGCTCACGACACTGAGCCAGCCGGCTTTTAATATCTGCTTATTCCCTGCCGCATGCCGCGGCCCTGCTCGCGCTAAGCTGTTTACGGCTTAATTAACGCGCAGCTAGGTCTCTCTCAGAACACGGTTTTCTGTGGCACGGCTGCCTGTGCTCAGTTTCTGTGTTTCAGTCGCTGCTGTACTGAGCTCTGAGAACTGAAGAAGTCTCCTATTGGTTACCTACGTATGGTCAGTGGTGCGCAGTTGTTTATGGCCTGGACGTGATTGAACACACACACACACACACACACACCCCGCAAACCGTGCGCTCGGAGGGTGTCTACCACCGCCCCCCGTCAGAAATCTGTGATCTCTCCGCTACGCACCCTGGCGTTCTCGCCCGCGGCAGAACGGATTTCCCCGCACGGGGTCTGCGGAGTGCGCCCTTCTTGCCCCGGAACGTTCCGCCTACGCCGGGCGTTTAGCCGCCGCCGCCGCCGCGGCTAACCGCTAGGCGCAGTGCGTGTTATTTAATGGTGCGCGGCGATGAGCAGGGAGCGGCGAAATGGAGCCTCTGATCGCCCCTGCGGAAGATAACGCGCCGTCATTATCTTTATGGTTTCTGGACCGGGGAACCAGAGAGCAGCGTGATATACGCTTTCCCCAGTCAGCACTGCTCTCGTGTTCCTCTCCGCTCCTGTGGTTATTCTAGTGGTAGCTGGTTCCCCCTCCCCCCCCCCCCCCCCCCGTGATTCTTGCTGCTCTGCGTCTCAAACTTTTTTTTTTTTTGTCCCACGTGTGCCCCTCTCCCCTCCCTCGGACCCTTCGCCACCCCCCGCGCGCCACGGCAGTCTGACAGCGACGGCGGCATGAGCAGCCCGTCTCAGTCTGTCCGGAGTCTGGGTCCCGGCCCCGGTCCGGACGCCCGCGCCCCGACAGCCCGAAGGCGGCTCCCGGGACGCGCAGGGAGCGCGTGCAGAGCCCGTCCCCGCCCAGGGCCAGGGCGTCCCTCAAGAGCCCGGAACCCGCCAGGCAGCCGGCGGGCAGAGGGGGCGAGAGCAACGGCGCGCTCAACGGCGCGGGCGAGGACCAGGGCCTGAGCCGCAAGAAGGTGGTGAAGGTGGTGCGGCGGGTGGCCCGCCGGCTGATGCCCGGGGAGGAGGAGCCCGCCCCGCCCGCCCTGCCCGTCTCCGTGCCCAAGGCGCCCCGGGCTCCGGCGCTCTCCTCCAAGCGCGACGCCGTCAGGAGGGAGGAGAAGGACGACATCTCCGCCGGCCTGGCCAGCCTGATGGGCCGCGGGAGGACCAAGGAGCACCGGGCCGCCTCCGCGGCGCCGACCGCAAGCCCGAGCCCGAGCCCCCCGAGCGGAGGGGCGAGGAGGAGGAGGAGAAGGAGGCGGACGGGGAGAAGAGGGAGAAGGAGGAGGACCAGGGGGAGGTGGAGCTGAAGCTGGAGGAGGAAGCCAAGGAAGCTCAAGCTTCCTCTTCTGGGAAGGAGGACACGTCCCCGGTCTCGCCCTTCGCCCAAATTAGATCCCCTCTCCCCTCCCCCCGGATTCATCCCCGCCCCCAAGCCTTCGCTTTTATCGCCCCCGGTTGGATTTATCCCAGCTCCGAAGCCGTCCCCTCTGTCGCCCCCTCCTGGATTTATACCTGCTCCGAAACCATCACCTCTGTCGCCCCCTGCTGGATTTATACCTGCTCCAAAACCGTCACCTCTATCGCCCCCTGTTGGATTCATCCCTGCTCCAAAACCATCACCTCTGTCGCCCCCTGCTGGATTCATCCCCCCGCCTAAGCAGTCTCCTTTGTCGCCACCCCCCGGATTCATCCCAGCCCCCAAATCCAACCCCCTGTCGCCGCCCCCCGGATTCATCCCGGCCCCCAAATTTTCCGTGAGAAAGCCTGAGGTACAGATCGCCTGCCCGCCGAATGCATGGTGTGGTTTCCATGGTGCTGTGGTGGTGAGAGTAACAGCACTGAGCCAGAGCACCTGGCTGAGCGTTGCATGCTGGGTATCAGTACTAACCTGGTTGCCTCACTGCTGCTGTACTTCCCTGCCGCACCGTGCTGGTGTAGTGCCTGCGTTGTGCTGGTGGCAGCCTCACGCCGCCTTCACCTCGATTGAATCGCGCAAAAAACTGGAGTCCTAACCTCACTTAGTCAAGGAATGGTTTTATCTGGTGTCTCAAACTCACCTCTGTGGCGATGCGTTTTGTTTTCGTGCCTTGTCTGACTTGTCATTTGAAGCCCATTAAGCCCGGCCTGTCTTCCTGTGGTTGGAAGCTGCGGCGTTTTTACAGGCTGTGAGGTCACTTCCTGTTTGCTGAGGCTCGAACCTCTTCGGTCCGTCCGAAGACAGTTTTCTCGGTCTCTGAGAGTCCGTTCCTCTCGTCTGCTAGTCTTTTTCCCCAAATTGGCTCTGCGTCGCTCCCCTGATGGGTTCACACGGGAGTGCAGTGTCATCCTTTGCTGTGAAGCTTTGCTTGTTCAGCTGGAGCTGTGTTGGATTGTTCTGGAAGCCTGCTGGACGCCTGGTGCATTCTGGTCCCGGGAGGCTGCTGCAGCCCGTTTCTAATGAGGCTGCTGTGTCTCACGGAGGGCTTAAAAGCGGATATGTCAGCTGGGCAACATGGCCCTCCTGGAAATTGTGTTAAACTCTACAGATGACAGGAACAACAAATGGATATCACATTTTTCTTTTCTGCAACTTGGGGAAACGGTGGCCTGTTGTGCAGCTTGTCTTCCTGTGTCTCTCCAGCAGGAAGGGGACTGTGTGCTTTGCCCGTTTGATCTCGCTTTAACCCTGAGTGTCATGTTAACTGTATTTTTTTGGGGGGGGGGGGGGGTAGCCGTTTCGAGTGTCAACTAACGTAGAGCAGCTGAGCATGGTGTGACCGTGTGTACAGTACCTTGTACCTCTGACCGACACTGGTGTGTGTGTGTGTGTGTGTGTGGGTGCGTGTGTGTGTATTTGTGTGGTGTGTGTGTGTGTGTGTGTGTGTGCGTGCGCTTGTTTTGTGTCGGGTGCGCTTGTTTTTGCATTACACGTGTGTGTATTTGTGTGGGTGTGTTTGTATGTGTGTGGGTGTTTGTGTGTGTGTTTGTGTGTTTGTGTTTGTGTGTGTGTGTGTGTGTGTGTTTGTGCATTTAGGTGAAGGGAGCGTCGCGTGTTGCCTCTGTTCCTGCCGAGAAGCCCTCTCCTGGGATCGCCCAGCAGGTGTGTGTGTGTGTGTGTGCAGCATGCTGGTGGGAGGGTGGATCAGAGAGCAGCAGAGCAGCAGAGCAGGAGAGCAGCAGAGCAGCCGAGCAGCCGAGCAGCAGAGCAGCCGAGCAGCCGAGCAGCAGAGCAGCAGAGCAGCAGAGCAGCAGAGCAGCAGAGCAGCCTGCTCCTCACGCCCGTCATAAACAGACAGTAATGCAGCCGCAGGGCTGAGCTGCTCCCTGCTTGTGGCGACCCGCACGTCTCACACGGTGATCTGACCTGTAGGTGGCGCCGCTGTCCCACACAGAGGAGGCTCGGAGACGGCTGGAGAGGATCTTCGGCGTGCCCGTAAAAATCCCCTAAATCCCGATCCGTGCCTGTTTTCTCCCTCGCTCCATCTCTCCCTCCGTCACCATTCCCCCCCCCTCCTTTAATTTCCATCCGTAAATTATTAATAGCACTCACTCGTCTGGGGGGGGGGGGGTGTCCCGGTCGGCCGGCCCTGCCGTTGTGTGTGCAGGCATTTGGGACAGGTGCGTTAGCGTCCCCTGGGCCGTCCCGGCTGCGGTCACCCAAAACCGTCGTGCCTGGGTCCCGTGTGGCTTAGCTCGGGCCTCTCTCTCTGGACCGCAAGCCTAATTACCCTGAAGCCGGACTGCGAGGCTCACTTCTCTGAGGGGGGGGGGGAGCGCTGAGCGCTCTATTATTAGATGTGAGCACGTTATAATAAGCAGTGATTAATTCTGTAACCCGACACATTCGTTGCCAGCGTCGGCGGAATGTAGGGGCCGGTTGCCGTGGAGACCGCGCTCGTCGTCCGTGCGTGCGGCGTGGTCGGGGATAATGCCGCCGTGTGACCTCTTCTCTCGTTAACCCCTTCCTCCCCCTGCCTGTCTCTTCACGTAAACTCCCCGCGCCCTGCTGACGTTCGCCCGGGGTGGAGAATTCATCCTCCTTCACCAGAAACTCATTAACATCTCCATCTCTTTGTTTTTTTCCCATCTTTCTCTTTTTCTTTTCTTTTCCAACTAAATGGAGAGCGTGCGCAGGGCTTTTTAAAGGGTTTTCACTGTGTTGTAGATCTAAAGAAATCCATTTCATAAGGAACAATGTAATATCAGTGTAATTAATGGCTTTAAATTTCCGGTGTAATTGCTAAAAGGAAAAGCCCTGTTGTGAGCATCTGACCAGGTCTCAGTTCATTCTGGCCCTCTCCTAGTTTACCTTGGGCAAGGCACGCTGTCCATCTCACTGCTCATAACTGTTGTGGTCCCTTCTTCACCTCCCTTTCACTCACCCTGTTTTCCCATCTCTCCTTTCTCTTTCTGTTCTTTCTCGCTCTGGGTCTCACGCCGTTCCCCCCTTCGTTGCCGTTGCGTGGCTAGCTGGAGCCGGAGGCCAGCGCCACAGCCTCCGCTCAGGTACCGTGCTCCTCCCCGGAGGCCCCTCCTCCTCCTCCTCAGCCGGCCCCGCCCCCGCCCCCGCCGGGCCCCGCCCACGGCCTGGGAGGAGTGTGCGCTCGCGTGTCTGCTGGAGCGTAAGCCTGCTGTCCCAGACTAACCCCCCCCCCCCCCCCCCCCCCCCCCCCCCCCCCGTACCTGCCTGCAGCCGCCACCCAACCGTCCCCCATGTCCCCTTGCAATGCCCCTCCTCTCCGAACCAGTTAGCGCGGGCCGCTAACCCAACTCACGCAGAAAACAGGCAGAGGGAAGGACGTGCTTTTTAAACGCAACTCCTTCATGACCTGGAATTGTAGTCGCATGCTATCTGTTTGACTAACGCATTTAAAAAAGTCTGTTAAAAAAAAAAAAAAACGAACGTTTAGGCTCCTCCCCCAGGAATGTGGTTTGGTGGTTCTTTTCCCTGTCCGCTGGGTCTCAGTGGCTGGAGGTGCCTCCGGCTCTTTGTCTTGAAGGCTCATTGAAAGCGCATGTGTGATGATGTGTTGATGGTGTGTTGCATGAGAGGGGCGTGTGCGTTCCCTGTAAGTATGTGGTCTTGTGTCGTCAGGGGCTTGCGTGTGATTGGGTGCGGGAAGGTAGGTCTGTGATTTCGGAGTGTCTGGTGGCCCGTTCCCGCCCCTTTCTTCATTGCCTGGTATTGACTCCCAGCTCTGTGTTAACCCCCCCCCCCCCCCCCCCCCCCCCCCCCCACCCCCGCACCAGCCATGAGCCCCTGCTGCCTCAAACAGGATTTTATCAGTTTGAATAAGACGTGCTGCTTAATTATCAAAGTCTTCCCCCCATTGGTTAGACTTCAGGGAGAACCATCTCCTGCACTTACACTACAGTCTCTCTCCACAGCAGCAGATCCTGATGCCTTTACTGTCAGCGCTTTGACACGTGTCGGCGTGACCTCTGTGTGTTCTCTCTGTCTTCCTTCTTTTACAGCCGCCCGTGGATGTCAGTGAGCGGTTACTGTCGTTGCCTGTGTGTGCGTCCCTGCCTCCTTGCCCTTTTAGAGCACATTTGACATTAATGTGACAGACTCAGTCTGTGTTCCCCTGGCGGGAGGCTGTAAACTCCCTGACTACTCCTTAAGCAGCATTAAGGCACCTGTAACCAGGCAACTGTCTTAAAAGCTAGTGCATTTGGGACACACGTTAGCATTAGCTTCATCAGTTAGTGCAAGCGCATGGTTATTTTGCACATAATGGGAAATTCCAAATTGCTGCAAATTATAGCTACCATTAGCCATTATAGTTATCTCACTCCCAGATGAGCCTACATTTAAGTTATTTCACCAGCTAACACACTAGCTGGTGAGAAGTAAATGAGCTAAACACACAATACACACATTAACATTACAACATTTCGACGTGGTCTAAAGGTTCATTTAACCTAATTAGCTGATTAACTACGATCAAATTGACCATTTTTAAAAAACGATTTATGTCTGCATTACTGTGTGTAATAAGTCCACGTTTGTTTCCCATCTTATACACAACGAGAACAGAAAATAAAAAAGACAGCGGACTTTGTTTTGAACGCGAGCTGAGGGGCTTTATGCCCTGACACGTCTTCGCGTGGTACGCAGCCTGACTCAGAACCTGCGAAGAGCTGCTGTTGTGCGCGCCCGGCTTCTGTCCGAGCGCTTTGTTGTGTATGTTGTGAGTTAAGGGTTAATTTTTAACTCTGTTTCCCCCCCCCCCTCCCCCCCTCTCTCGCGCTGCCCGCCCCCCCACAGGGGCAGGTGGATGAGGACCCCGTGGCCCTTCTGCAGGCTGCCCACGCGGCTTCCGCCCAACTCAAGGTCTGGGCCGACGCCGTGCCTGCGTGCCGACCCCCCCGACCCCTGACCCCCCTGACCCCCCCCCCCCCCCCGCCCCTCCCGCCCACTCGCCCTTGAATGTGCGGCCTGCCTGTCGATTTGCTGTGACCCCCCCCCCCCCCCCCATCCCAGAATCCCCACGCAGCCACCCTGTAGAATACTGAGAGGGCTGAGGAGAAGCGCCTGAAACGCGCTCCATCGCAAACAGGAAGTAGCCAGCACACAGTGAGCTTCCTTCCTGTGCGTGCGTTTCTCCTCTAGTGGTGTCAGGGGCACGCTCCTCTCCCGTGGAGTGCAGGTGTGCTTCATCTAACCTCTGTGATTTTTAAAAAAACCAAACTGTACGCCATTTTGGCTCTGTCAGCAGTCCTCAGTATTCTACACTGTCTGGTGTACTCTCAGTGTTTGTGCTTGCATTAAAACCACGGAGTGGAATCTGGTGCTGTGCCACCTCTTTTTTTGTTATTTTTTGTTTCTGTAGTTTTCCACTTTTTTTTGTTTTACCTTCATAAAGAAGCGAATGATGACTTGTGTATTGTGGTGGGGGGGGGGGGGGCATTGAATCCATCCGGTTGTTGTGACACATGACGTTTGAATGCCTTTTGAGTGTTTTCTTTTCTTCTTTGTTTGCGGTTTTGTGATCTGCCAGCGTTGTGCTGTTTAGTTCATGTGCGTTGCTGTGGAGTGGTGTGATGCTGCTGTCCTGATGTTGGTGTTCTTTAGTGGATTTTAACGTGCTTTATTCAGGACACCCCCCCCCCCTCCCCCCACCCCACCCTGTGCCTGAGCCTGTGATGTGGAACAGCGGCTCTCGCTGCTTTCCAATCACTTCCTCCCCCCCCCCCCCCCCCCCCCAGTTCCTAACGCTCCAATTAGAGTGCTCCGGGCTCGCCATCTGGAGGCCTCCTCCTCCGCCGCCGCCCCGCCCCGCCCCGCACCGCACCGCACCGCGGCGCTGCGATCACACGGGTCGCGAGCGCGCAGGCGGCGGCGGGGGGGGAACAAAAGACGCGCTCCGCCATCACCTGCGCGAGAGGGGGAGCCCCGCTCCCGCCTTTCATCCGGGAGTAAAAAAAAAAAAAAAAAAACAGGAAAGACGGAGGAAAAGCCGCCCTGGAGGAGGAGGAGAGCTCTTTGTTCTTCAGAGCGCCCCCCCCCCCCTGCGCTGGCGAACACAAAGCTGTGCCCGCTGTGCCCGCTGTGCCCGCTGTGCCCGTCTCGCCCGTCTCGCCCGGGCTCCCCACGCGGGCCCCCGGCCCCCGTCTGCCGCCGCGTGGGGGCGGCGCAAACGCCATTTCAGGACGAGCGGCGGGGTCTCTCCGAGGGGCCCGGCCAGCGTCGCCACGGCGCCCTTTGAAGCTCGAAATGAGACCCCACCGGATGGGCGCAGCGCTGCAGTGTTCGCTTTCTGTTCTCTCTGTGAGCGAACGCCCCTCCAGGCGCCGAACTGTCAGGCCTGTCTCTCTGCGCGCGCGGGAACAACGACAGCCGCTCTACCTCGACGAATTAGAGAGAGAGAGAGCAAGGCATGCTGGGATGCCGGTCGCAGCGATGGAGCGAGTCTCTGTGCGTGCGGGAACGATGAGAGCCGCTTTACCTCGACAAATTAGAGAGAGAGCAAGGCATGCTGGGATGCCCGTAGCAGCGAGCGAGCGCAGAGCTGCAGGATGCGTGTCCTGGCTGAGGCCGCTCGGCTGACCCCTGTCCCTTTCCTCCCGCAGGTGAAGACGGAGGAGCAGATCGCGGCCGAGCAGGCATGGTACGGCACGGAGAAGGTGTGGCTGGTCCACAAGGAGGGCTTCTCCCTGGGTCAGTACGGAGACAGTCCAATCGCGTGCATCGGTCAGGTCACGTGACGCCACCAGCGTCCAATCAAACGCGGTCAAATGGGCGACAGCACGTAGTTATTGTGTTTGCTGTCTTTGCGCTTGTGGGGAAATTAGTCCTCCCTTTGTCTCTCTCAGAGCAGTCCAGATGTTCTGCTTCTGAATCCAGGCAGAGAAAACGTAGGCTGTGCACAAAGCCCACACTAATCTCTCACACTACACAGCGAGCATGTAAAATGGTTAACACTTGCACCCAGTCACTCTGAATAAGAGCGTCTGCTAACTGACATAAATGTAAATATAAATGAAGTCAGTAATGCTGGGCAAACTACTGATAGACTCAGAAAAGCTGACGGGTTCTGAAACGCGAGCTTCCTTGTTTCCTTGTTTCCCTGTCTCCCGTAGCGACGCTGATAAAGACGGAGGCGGGCAGCCTGCCGGAGGGGAAGGTGAAGATTCGGCTGGAGCACGACGGGACGCTGCTGGACGTGGACGAGGAGGACGTGGAGAAGGTACCGCCCCCATCTGACCAGGGGGGCGGGGGGGGGGAGGGCCCACGTTCGGTCCCGCCTCCTTTAGCCCCTCGCTCGCCCTGCTGTCCGTCATCCCCGAGCCCTGGGGGCAGGCGGGGGGGGGGGGGGTGAAGTGGGCGTCATGGAGACAGGGGGGGCGGTCCCTGGAGCGGTGTGAGGGTAGCGCAGGGGGGGAGGGGCCTAATGACATAATGACAGGCTCTGGGTGGCGGCCACGCTTCTGACGGATGTGAAGAAAAACCCGTCTGGTCAGAGGCCCCGGGCCGCGGCGGCGGCCGATCGAACTTTAATCCACCGCTGGCAGGAGGCTCGGAGTCATCAGTCAAGCCGCCGCGTCGGCTACCGCTAACGGCGCTGCAGCCGCGGCGCCTTGATAAGAGGCATCTGCTGCAGAACGACACCAGCGCCTTCCGAAGGCCGTATCGCCCTGGCAACCAGCGATTACTGCAGTTCGGCTGACCGTGTTTTACAGCGAGAGCAGCGATAGCGTCAAAACTTTGAACCGCTTTGGCTAACTGAATGTATCACCGGCCTAAAGGAGCTGATGACCCTATATTGCCATTCGCCCCAAGTCTGTTATTCCGTTTGTTTAAAATCTTGTAGTTGGCACTTGACCTGGTTAAGAGTGTTGCAGGTTTGCGCTGGTTTTATTTTGGGGCCTCTTCCTCACAGGCCTGCCGCTTCTTCCTGACCTTTGACCTCTCTCTCCCTCCCCCCCCCCCCCCCGGACAGGCGAACCCTCCGTCGTACGACCGCGTGGAGGACCTGGCGTCCCTGCTCTACCTGAACGAGTCCAGCGCCATCCACACCCTGCGGCAGCGCTACGGGGGCAACCTCATCCACACGCAGGCCGGGCTCAACATGGTCATCATCAACCCCCTCAGCGCCCCCTCCATGTACTCCGAAAAGGTGCGGCCCCCCTGCTGTGCCGACATCCCAGAATCCCTCAGTCAGTGCCAGTCATCGAACCCGCGTTGGTCAGAAGGAGCGGGCGAGTCGTTAACCTGCAGTGTAACCACGCGTGTAATAGGACACGCTTTTAGTGCGTTTATCTGTCATTACGTGTGTTTCTGCTTAGAGCGCTGCAGTTAGGTCAGGAAACAGAGGGGCCGTAAATGGCTTCCCCGGGCGACCCGGTGATCCGTACGTCTTCGTTACGAGGATTCGGCGCTCTCTGTCGGCGGCGTCTTGTCGAGGGGAGGCCCGTTTGCTGTGACCTGCCTCTCAGAGGTGGGAAGTACGGCAGTGAGAGCGCAGTGATGTTCTGTGAGTGACGCTTCGAGCGGCGGCATCGGGCGGACGGCGGCCATTGCGGCTCTGTTTCCTATGAGCGGCTGACCCGGGAGGCCGCCTGCGCCTCTGTGACGGGCTGGCTGAGCCAGCGCGGAGATGAAGAAGCGCGGCCGCACGTCCAGGAGGTGCTGGGCAGGGCGTTGGAGATGAAGAGAATACACAGGAAAGCAGCGGTGTAAGGGGGGGGGGGGGGTGGGCGGGTGTGTTTTTCGGGCAGTGAGATTTAAGAGCGCTGTGGTTGAGTGGAACAGGGCCAGTGAACGCACCCTAATGAAATGGTAAACTTTTATCCAAAGCGCTTTACGATCGATGCCTCTCATTCACCCATTCACACACACACTCACACACCAACGTTGAGAGGCTGCTGTGCAAGGTATCAATCAGCTCGTTGGGAGCAATTAGGGGTTAGGTAGTGCACTGCGTGGGCCCCGCCCTTGCCCCTACCCTTCTGCCCTGGCTGACCACACCCTACAAACCTGGGGCACTTATTACCCGTCAGAAATTACGAAGTTAAAAAAAAAAAAATTTTATTTATGAAATGATTTGTCAGTGAAGAGGGATGTAGCAGCACTGTATCTTGCTCTCTTTTCCCTTTTCCCTGGTGTCCTGGCTAAAATCCCAGATCTGGCTCTCGCAAAAAACTTGCCACCTAATCCTCCCCTGATTTAATTGGCTTAAACAATGTTCTCTCCCTCCAGTGGAGCTGCTCAGTGGCCAACGACAGAGGACTGTGGTTGTACTGGGCAGCTCCCAGGTGTGAATGTGTATGAGTGTGAAGCAGGGCGTTGCTGCAAAAGAGCGTCCGTGCTCAGCGAACCTACCCTGGGTAAATAAAGGTTAAATAAGAAATAAATAAATAAAATTTATTAATTTGGTAAATGGTAAAATGGTAAATGGTAAATGGACTGCATTTATATAGCGCTTTTATCCAAAGCGCTTTACAATTGATGCCTCTCATTCGCCAGAGCAGTTAGGGGTTAGGTGTCTTGCTCAGGGACACTTCGACACGCCCAGGCCGGGGTTTGAACCGGCAACCCTCCAACTGCCAGACAATCGGTCTTACCTCCTGAGCTATGTCGCCCAGGCGGCAATTTACCCCCTCTCATGTTTTTTCCCTGTCCTTGTGTCTGTCTCTCTCTTCCCCTCCCTCTGGGCGCGCGCGCGTGCGTCAGGTGATGCACATGTTCAAGGGGTGCCGAAGGGAGGACTCGGCGCCGCACGTCTACGGCGTGGCGCAGGCGGCGTACCGCAGCCTGCTGACCACGCGCCAGGACCAGTCCGTGGTGCTGCTGGGCCGCAGCGGCAGCGGCAAGACCTCCAACGCCCAGCACCTGGTGCAGTACCTGCTGTCCATCGCCGGCAGCTCCGGGAAGATCTTCTCCGGTGAGCGCGGGAGGGGGGGGGCGGGCAGGCGGGCGGGGGAGGGGATGTGGGGGGGGGTTGGGGGGATGGGGGGGGTCTAATGGGGGTGGGGGCGGCGGGGGGGGGGGGGGCTAGCAGGGGAGGGGGAGGGGGGGAGCTCTAACGGGGAGAGGGCAGGCAGGTGGGTGTTGGTCAGCAGGGAAGGGGGGGGCAGGGGGGGGGGGGGGTGGGGTGGGGGGGAGGGCAGGCGGGGGGAGGACAACGGGGGGGCCTGGGGGGGTGGGGGGGCTAATGGGCAAGCTGAGGGGGCAGGCAGGGGGGGCCTAACAGGGAGGGGGGGGGAGCACAACGGGGGGGGCCTAGCCTAGGAGGGGGAGGGCAGGGGAGCACAGCGGGGTGGAGGAGTGTAGCACGGTGGGGGGGGGGGGGGGCGGAGTTGTAGGAAGCAGCAGCGCATCCTAGAGAAAACGAGGAACGTACCACACGTCCTGTCCCATGCTAGCTCTGTGTTACCCATAGACGGACACGCCCCCCTCTGACCCCCCTGCGTTCAGTCCTTTCTGCGGGGGTGTTTGCTCAGAAGCACATTAAAAAATCGGCGTCTGGTATTTATGCTAATGGAATGAAATTTCATGCCATCCAAGCAAATATGGGCGTATAAGGGCGAGTTTAATTACCCGAGTGCGTCAAAATAAGCCAATGCGGTGCTGGGCGACTAAACTGCTGAAACGCGTCAGACATTCTCTCCTCTTCGATATTTTGAGCAGGCTTAGGCTAAGACTCCAATGGCCTTTTGACTGAAAAAGGGGAGGGGGGACAAGACCCCTTTGAAGTCATTTGCCTACGGAAAGTATCAAGGCCCAAATATCTTTGTTCTCCCCAAAGCTGTTCATAGAAATGTGATGACGTTTCCAGGGGGGCATGCGTCCGTTTATGGGTGAGATCGCACGTGTCACCGGCGACGGCCATCTTGTTTTCCACTGGGGAAGAGAGTTAGTTGACCTTGCAGTTCACATGTGTGGGTTTTGCTACCACTTTTTTGCCTTGTATTCAAACTTTTTGTTTTCGGGTGAACGGACAAGGAATGACAACACAGGCACGCATTTTTCCCCAAGAAACAGTGATACCGCGTTCGTATGGGGGTAACCTGGCGCCAGTGCGGTGCTGGCGAGAGACTCGTCCTCCCCCCCGTTTACCCCGCGGTGAACGGGCGAAGACAGCGGCCGAAGCCCTCGTGGAGCAGGGCGGTGCTGTCCCGCCACGGCCCCCCCACCCCCTGCCACAGCCCCCCCCCGTATGCAGGGCTGTCCCCCATCAATCCCACTGCACCGCGGGCAGCAGGCGGAGAGGGGGCGGGGGGGGATCGATGTCGGCGTGCGGGCGGCGTGTGGGGGGGGGGGGGGTGATGGATGGAGACGAGGCTCTTGGGTAATTAGGCCCGGCTTATCAGAGCTCCGCGGTGCCCATTAGCCTCAGCTCAATAACCAGGCTCGTGACGTCCGTCATCCGGCCCTCGGTACCGGGAGCTTATCTGAGTGACGGGGGGTTGAGTGGTGATGTCACTTCCTGTGGCACTGCAGGGGGTCGTGTAGCAACAGCAGCTGTCTGAAGTGGTCTTTTTTTTTTAGCACACCTGAGAGGGGGGAAACTGCAGTTTGTTTGATTGGTTTTCTGCTATCTGATTGGTTCCTGCTAGTTTCAGCCAGCTTTAAGTTGTAAATCGATCGGTGAGTTGGCATGAATCACTGCCTCTAATTGGAGCTGCTGCATCTACACCAGATCATGGCTGCTGCTGAGAAGCGGGAACTGACTGCTGGTTTATTAGCCGAGCGCTTCTGAGGGCTGGGGAGATGTGTGGACTCAGGGTGCTGTAGAGTGTCTGATGAGGCTCAGGGTGCTGTAGAGTGCCTGATGAGGCTCAGGGTGCTGTAGAGTGTCTGATGAGGCTCAGGGTGCTGGAAAGTGTCTGATGAGGCTCAGGTTGCAGTAGAGTGCCTGATGAGGCTCAGGGTGTGTGAGTGTATGATGAGGCTCAGGGTGCAGTAGAGTGTCTGATGATGAGGGATGAGGCTCAGGGTGCTGTAGAGTGTCTGATGAGGCTCAGGGTGCTGTAGAGTGCCTGATGAGGCTCAGGGTGCAGTAGAGTGCTGATGAGGCTCAGGGTGCTGTAGGTGCTGATGAGGCTCAGGGTGCAGTAGTAGTGTGCCTGATGAGGCTCAGGGTGCTGTAGAGTGTCTGATGAGGCTCAGGTGCAGTAGAGTGCCTGATGAGGCTCAGGGTGCTGTAGAGTGCCTGATGAGAGGCTCAGGGTGCTGTAGAGTGTCTGATGAGGCTCAGGGTGCTGTAGAGTGTCTGATGAGGCTCAGGGTGCAGTGTAGAGAGTGCCCTGATGAGGCTCAGGGTGCAGTAGAGTGTCTGATGAGGCTCAGGGTGCTGTAGAGAGTCTGATGAGGCTCAGGGTGCTGTAGAGTGCCTGATGAGGCTCAGGGTGCTGTAGAGTGCTGTAGAGTGCCTGATGAGGCTCAGGGTGCTGTAGAGTGCCTGATGAGGCTCAGGGTGCTGTAGAGTGTCTGATGAGGCTCAGGGTGCAGTAGAGTGTCTGATGAGGCTCAGGGTGCAGTAGAGTGTCTGATGAGGCTCAGGGTGCTGTAGAGTGCCTGATGAGGCTCAGGGTGCAGTAGAGTGTCTGATGAGGCTCAGGGTGCAGTAGAGTGTCTGATGAGGCTCAGGGTGCAGTAGAGTGTCTGATGAGGCTCAGGTGTGCTGTAGAGTGTCTGATGAGGCTCAGGTGTGCTGTAGAGTGTCTGATGAGGCTCAGGGTGCAGTAGAGTGTCTGATGAGGCTCAGGTGTGCTGTAGAGTGTCTGATGAGGCTCAGGGTACTGTAGAGTGTCTGATGAGGCTCAGGGTGCAGTAGAGTGCCTGATGCTGAGGTTCAGGGGTGCAGTAGGGTGTAGCTCAGGCTGGCTGTGGGGTGACCGCCTGCTCTGTGTCTCCAGTGGAGAAGTGGCAGGCCGTCTACACCATCCTGGAGGCCTTTGGGAACAGCGCCACCCCCATGAACGGGAACGCCAGCCGCTTCTCCCAGATCGTCTCGCTGGACTTTGACCAGGCGGGCCAGGTGGCGTCTGCCTCCATTCAGGTACACGACCGAACATGCGCGCGCACATACAGGCACGCACTCACACACACGCACATATACACACACACACACACACACGCACGCATGCTCGCACTCACACACTTACACATACATGCATGCATGCACTCACACACACATGCACACACACACACACATGTACTCACTCACTCACACACAGACACTCACACACTCACGCACAGTCACACACACCTGCAGTATAAACATATACACACAGGCATGCGTGTAAAAATAGGCATGTATGCACATCTAGACGCATGCGGATACACACATTCATGTGTGTATATGCGTACATGTAGTACAGTATTGCATGTTTAAAAAAAAAAAAACTACAAATTTGTAGCAGTCTAGTCTAAAGTTTAGGGAACTGGGCTCAAGGATGGTGGGTTTGATACCTAGCTGGGGAACTGCCCTTGTATCTTTGAGCTGTATAAAGTTATTGTGTAAATGTACAGTTAATTGCCAAACTGTACACGTATGCTCAAACACACAGGTATATTCAAACAAACACACATGGGCACACAGACACACACACACACACACAGTTACACACACAGAACATCACATTGTATTGACAAATGTGCTAAGAACATCATGGCAGTGAATTTAGCATGTTCTGTACTGTCTGTGAACCTAATGTACTAATGTAACCTAATTTAGCATGCTCGAAACCTTTTAGCACACGCAGTACCAATAACACGACCAGTGTTATTAGTTTTGCGAGCGCTAAAAGGTTTCACACGTGCTATGAAGGCCTTTGCGAATCGGGCCCGGTAAATGCTAGCGGCTAACATGCCTAGCGCGTTCCCTCCGTTTGCTGCAGACGATGCTGCTGGAGAAGCTGAGGGTCACCAGGAGGCCGGAGGGGGAGGCCACCTTCAACATCTTCTACTACATGATGGCAGGGGCAGACAGCTCTCTCAGGTAGGGCCCTGACGATCTAGCTCTGCACAAAATAAGACCCGTTTACCTGTCCACCTGTACGTAAAGCACGTGTACGTAAACACAGCCGCGTGCACCGCCCATGGAAGGCTGTTAAAGGTTAAATGGGAGGAGTGCGGGGAGGTGGAGGGAACGTTCTGGACTTTCCTCGTCTGACGTGGGCGTCCTTATCGTTCTCGTCACGTTCCAGTGTCTGTGCTCTGGTACGTCGGTGGTAACGGCTGGATAGATAATGGCTGCTTCCTCATTCTGAGTTAGAGTTAACTTTATTAGTCATGTTTAAAAAAAAAACATGAAATTTGTCTTCTTGGTGCACAGACAGGGAAAAAGATAGAAACAACAACGTACAACATCATACATCAGCAACAACATCATATATAACATAGTCATATCACTGACGTGTAGAACATACGTGACGTGTAGACAGGGAAAAAGATGGAAACAACATCATACAACATCATACATCAGCAACAACATCATATGTAACATAGTCATATCACCGACATGTAGAGCATAAAATATTATACTGCTGCTGCCCAGAAACACTGAGATTTCATCTTTAAAAGTGTTCGCTGCTAAGGAAGCCTTTCGGCTGGAGACTGTAGGCTGGAGACGCTACAGCACGTTGCTGTGGGGGAGGAATGTTGCGATGCTGCGCTCACAGCCCCGCACACCCGGCTCGTTAAAGCCGTTCTGCGATTAACCAATCGCCGATCGCTCCCTCCCGCGATCTCAGAGCCCCGAAGGCCGGGACCCGAGGCCCTGAGACGCATGGCTCTCTCATGGTTACTGTTGTCATGGCTACATGTTTCTTTTTTTTCTTTTTTTTTCTTTTTTTTTTTTTTTTCTTGGTCCCCTGCAGAACGGAGCTGCACTTCAACCACTTTGCGGAGAACAGCGCGTTCGGAATCGTGCCTGCGTCGAAGGTAGCTCCGCAGGGTCGCCCGGCTCACGCTCGCCGCCTTTGCTTTTTATGATAATGTCGACATTTAGAGCTCGGCTAAGAGCAACAGACTCCCCCGCCTCTTCCCCCTCCGCCCTCCCTTCCCCCCCCCCCCCCCCCCACCCGAAATTATGCATTTTTCAGAGCTTTGTATGTGCAAATGGCTTAAAGGGTGAATACATCATTATACCCGTGTGGGAAATGTGACTTATTTGACAGTCAGAATGCAATTATTCTATTATTCTGAGAAATAAGGGTTAATTGCATATGGTTAATACGTAGCAAGTGTGCGTGTGGTGGGTTGTTTATGTGTGTATGTGGGGGGGAGTGTATGAATATTTGTAACTTTTACACTTTTTACACTTTTTTATATCCTGAGGCAGGGATTGATAGAGTCATATAGAGAATGATGTGATGTGTATAGGTACACATAGGTGTATAGGTGTGTAGGTAGTGTTATATTTCCGCAGTGATATGCACTACAGTGCACTGTATCCGTGTCTGGTGAGGTGTTCACCAGGACCAGATAGCAGGAAGTGTCACAGAGACGCTTACTGAAGTTCCCCAGACAGCAGCGGCTTTATTTATGTCAGCCGGCCATCACTCCTGCCTGGATCTCGGCTGGAAACGAGGCGTGAGAATGTGGGTGTGTCGTGTGTGAGAATGTGGGTGTGTCGCGCTTCGACGCGTGTGAGAATGTGGGTGTGTCGTGGCGCGGTCCCCCTCTCCCCTGTCACTCAGAAGCCCAAACGCCCTCTCTCCCCTCCCCCCTGCGTCGCAGCCTGAAGACAAGCAGAGGGCGTCGCAGCAGTTCACCAAGCTGCAGGCGGCCATGAAGGTGCTGGGAATCACGGGAGAGGAGCAGAGGGCATTCTGGCTCATCCTGGGGGCCATTTACCACTTAGGGGCCGCAGGGGCCACCAAAGGTAAGACCCCCCCCCCCCCCCCCCAGGAGGCCAACCCCGACTCTGGTCTCTGCTGTTGTATGAGGCAGACTCCTCTCATCAGGGGAGTCCTGTCTGAATATTCATGTGCAGTTGCGCACTTTTGCATGTTTACCCAGATAACCTAGATAGACTGCATGGTTTTTAGCTTAGGCTTTTTGAAGAACAAAAGACTCCTAAGATGTACACGTGCTCAGACGCTCATTTAAAAAAAAAAAAAGCAAAGAGAGACAGGAACAATGTTTGCTAACTGCGCACAAAAAGGAATCTTAAATTTGGGAAAGCTGTTTAATTTGGGGAGTGTGGTTGCAGAGCCCAATGCTGTTGGCTCGGTTGAGCCTCTTGTAATGAAAATGGCTGCCTGTGAATGTTTGTTCACCCTCTGATATTGCCTCCCTCCGCAGTTTCAGTCGTAGATGGATTTGGTAATGAACGTTTTAATCACTCAGCTCTTGACTACTCAATCTCCCGAGTCTCTCTCTGTGTGCCTGCCTGTCCTCCCACACTGTGTGTGGAACCCTGTGACTGTTCTTTGGTCCTGCCACACAGGCAAAGACGAATACACAAACTCACACACGCACACTCAGACAAATACACAAGCTCTCACACACACACGCACAGACAAATACACAAGCTTACACACGCACACGCGCAGACAAATACACAAGCTCACACACGCACACGCGCAGACAAATACACAAACTCACACACGCACACTCTCAGACAAATACACAAACTCACACACACACACGCGCAGACAAATACACAAACTCACACACGCACACGCGCAGACAAATACACAAACTCACACACGCACACTCTCAGACAAATACACAAACTCACACACACACACGCGCAGACAAATACACAAACTCACACACGCACACTCTCAGACAAATACACAAACTCACACACACACACGCGCAGACAAATACACAAACTCACACACGCACACTCTCAGACAAATACACAAACTCACACACGCACACTCTCAGACAAATACACAAGCTCACACACACTCACGCGCACACATACACATGCAGACAAATTTACAAGCTCACAAACACATGCGCACACATACACAAGTACAGACAAATACACAAGCTCAAACTCACACACACACACATACATAAGTACAGATAAATATACAAGCACACACACGTGTGCACACATACACATGCAGAGACAATCACAAGCTCCCACACACACGCACACACGTACACAAGCACAGACAAATACACAAGCTATCACACGCACACACGTACACACGCACAGACAAATACACAAGCTCACACACACACACACACACACACACAAATACAAAAGCTCACACACACACACACACTCAGACACACGCACAGACAAATACACAAGCGCACAGATGGAAACGCTCAAACACACTCATACACGCGCACACATACGGACACACAGACAGACACACAAACAGACACGCTCACACACGCCGATACGCACAGGCACGACACGTGCCCACAAACACGCAAACACACACCTGCATGCACTTACTGTACGCGCACACGCACACGCACACGTGCGGCTACACGTACACGCCCCACGCGTCTTTTTGTTCCCACCACACGACACACCGGGCGGACCTCCCTCACGGCCCTCCTCACCTTTCACCCTCTGCTGAATATTCTGCAATCAAGAAAGCGAGAGATTTGCTCAAAGCGCCAGAAATCAAGTCCGCTGCGTTCTCTAACCAAACAAACAATTTGTGCAAAGCCGTCCGAGTGATTGTAATCGGGCGGGGGTAAAGACGCTTTGATGATTTCATCCTCTTTGTTAACTGAATCAGCCTTCGCCTGGTTTGCACACATCGGCGTGCGTTTGACTCCTGAGCGCTCGCGATAATTGAGCCCAGGCCCGGAACATGCTTCTCAGTCGAGCCGGAACCAAATTGGTGTGGTGAAAAATTTCATTTCGAAAAAGGTGTGCTTAACCTGAACTGCGGCTGCGTTTTTGTAGAGCGTTTAAATGTTTGTTAGTTTTTGTATTTAATCAACAGAAAGATTTCACGGTTAATTACCAGTGTGTTTAAGACAGCAGCCGGCGAAGCTCTCTCGTTGTAAAACGGGAGGTTCCTGAGCAATATGAGCAGCGTGGGTAGAGACGCACCAGCAGGGGGCAGTGTTGACATTTCTGTCATTGTAGTGATTAATAAAAAGACAGGGAAGTTACAGGGAAATTATGATTGTTTATTGCCGAAGGTTCAGCGGTCTGTTCAGCTCCAGGTAAACAGACCTAACTGATGTGAAATTAGAAAGGAAGTTATTCGGGGGAAGTGCTCAGTCTGCACTGAGCATCGCACCGTCAGCGCGGAACTTGTGTGTGAAGTTAAGGGAATCAGAAGATGACGCTAACGCGTTCGCACACACACCTCACATCCGGTCCGGCCTCTGGGAAGCATGGTCCTCTGGCTTCTGTCTGACCGTGTTCTATGTGTGTGTGTGCACGGCACGTCGATGACTTGCCATTTTCTGCTCTCTTTCTGGCCCGTGGGGGGGGGGGGGGGGGTGGGGTGGGGGGGGGGGGGGGGGGGGTAATTGACAGAAATGTCAAGAGTAGTGCTGTGTCTCTGTTCTAACTACTTCTTTTTCCTCGCATGTTGCATGCTGTTCCGTTGCAATGCAGAGGCGGACGAAGGTAAAAAAAAAAAAAAAAAACTGGGAAAAAAGACCCTTTGTGATGTTTTTTTATTGCTTTCTTAATGCCATTATCACTACTTCCAGACATATTGTCATTTGCATTTTAATTGTTTTTTTTTTTGTTTTTTTTTGTTAGTGTTGATGGTTTTTGCGCTGTCTTCACTTTCATCACCTTCAGAAACAGGTTTTTTTTTTCTCCCCCCCCCCCCCCCCATCTCCCCCCCGATGTCTTCATAACGTGCTGCCTGCCGCACAGAGCCCGCGGAGGCCGCCCGTCTGGCTGTCTGACGGCCCCCGCGCTGTTTGCTTTAATATCGCCGCCGTTCTCCCTGTCCGTCCCCCCGACCGAACGGAAAAACTTGTTAATATTGAAGCGCTTTTCATCGCCGCCTCTGTTGGCTAGAATGTTCCCAAGTTTTTTTTTTTGTTTTTTTTCATTTATTCAACCAAACTTCAGGCTCCTTTTTGAACAAAAGGGGGATGCGGAAGACGCAGTTTTTGTTTGCGCGCTTTGTAAGCAAGAGCGAAAAAAGATTCCGAATATTTCGGAACTTGCCTTCGAGGCGGGCGTACGCTAAAAGCAGCACGGACGATGGCCTTTCGTGTCGCCCTTCGTACCGAACGTGTTTTTTTTTTGACGTCGTGTCCCCGTCATGTCTTGCGATACAGGAAGTACTTCTGTATTAATGGCCCTCAAGCTGGGTGTAGTGTTGCTGTGGAAAACAAATTCGGCTCGTTCGTATGAACTGAGTGACGTGAAATGACGCATTTGCGGAGGAAAAACTCGCTATTTACTTCTGCCGGCGCTGTGTCCACATCCCTCCTGGCTGAACTAGCAGAGATGTTCACACACCGATGTCAATGCGCTGGTCTAAAATATCACACGGGTTGCTACATTGGCTGTCCCCCATCTCTTCGTCTGATTGAGGACGGACGTACCATCTTCTTTTTTTCCTTGTATCGTATTTGCATGCGCAAAATAAAAAAGACTTTTAAATAATCAACGTCCATCCGACAAAGTTTCCACAGCCACAGCCATTGTTCTGTGCTTGGTGCGCTAACCTTTTATGTTTTAACATAGCATACAAACATGCATTATAAGCTAAAGAAAAGAATGTTTTAGGCAATTATTCAGACCAAGCACACTTTATAGGCTATAAACGAAGCACTGAAAAAGAAAAGATGTCACTTCCATGTTTCCTGTGGTTATCACAAACGCAGAATCTGAATCTACACCCTCCACTGGCCTGGAGTTGTCACCAGTAGACACACGTTTGTATGCAGCAACATGTTCGCCTGCTTCGGAGTACCCATAATGGCCCTTAAAATGTCGTATGGGATTATTAAATTGCCTGCATTAGGCTCCCTCCCCCCATTCTTCGCCATTTACCCTGGGTAATTGTGTCCATTTTCATCGGTGTGTGTCATTAGAGTGTATTCCATGGATGGAGTATCAACCCCAGGGCCAGCAGCCTTGTTCCAGTCACACAATGGCAGTCCTTAGGTTTTCAGTGACTTGCCTTAGAAAGGCTGGCTGTGCTGCTCTGGTTGTTGCTGCCTCCTGATGCATGCTGGGAAGCGGGCGGGCGGAGGTGCCTGACAGCTGTGTGTGTGTGTGTGTGTGTGTGTGTGTGTGTGTGTGTCCTCCGCAGCCGGCCGCAAGCAGTTCGCTCGCCACGAGTGGGCGCAGAAGGCGGCCTACCTGCTGGGCTGCACCCTGGAGGAGCTCTCCTCCGCCATCTTCAAGCACCAGCCCAAGGGGGCGCTGCACAAGTCCGCCTCCTTCCGCCAGGGGCCCGACGACTCGGGCTCCGGGGACGGCTCAGGTGAGGGGAACCGCCGGAATCCGGCCGGATCGCAGCCAATCGGTCGCAGCCCGGTCCGTTTCAAAAACGAAACAGGCCGCTCTCTTATTTCAACCCTTTAGATTAGGTTTTGAGCAACATAATTCACCACGTTCATCAGAGACTTGTGTAAAAATAAAAAGGTTTCGGGCACTGCGTGCCAGAACGTTTGAAATTTGTAGCTGGGAAAACGTTGAGTGCAGTGGTTTAATGATAGTTAAACTATTCTGCGTACAGAAAATCAAGGGATATTCACAGGTATAAACAGATTAATTGTGAGTTGCCTGTCACAAACAAGAAAAGTATTCACAAAATTGGCCCTCTGGCAGGTGACGCGAGTGAAATGAGGTAAATGCTCGCTGTGCTGGATTTCGCACAAAGTTTGCCTTAATGTTTTTTGGAGTTTTTTTGTACGAGACTGCAAAAAATTGTGAGGATGGAAAGCAGATAAACAGAGGAACCCGGCCTTGTGCGATTTATCAAAGCCGGCTGCAATTGTGGCAGAGTTAATCTTGGGTTTTTTTTTTCCCTGACCGGTGGAAAGTAGGCCTTCTGGTCTGATAGCAGGTCTTGGTTGTGCGGTGGAGTGTGGAGACCCTTGGTCTGTGTTTCCTCGGTACACTCCGCAAGGCGTTTTTTTAATGGTGCGTGTGATGGGGTTTTTACGAGCCGGCCTTTGTCCTGCGCTGTCCGTCTCTCTCTCCCCAGGCTCCAAGTTCACGGCCCTGGAGTGTCTGGAGGCCATCGCGGCCAGCTTGTACTCCGAGGTCTTCACCCTGCTCATCTCCCTCATCAATCGGTAAGGCCGCCATGGCCCGGCCCGGCGCGGCCGAACGCACCGGCGCCCGGGAGGCCCCGAGCTCGTTTCCGCCACGGTCGCTCCCCCGATGAGGCCGTTCCTGGCGGGGGCGGAGCAGGCTTTATGAGTCACGGCGAGCCGGTCTTCTCCCCGAGCTCGTCAGGGTCGTTCGGCGGCGTGTTTTCGTAGCGCTCCGTTGGCGGCGTCGTGCTCCTGCCCCCCTAGGAACTCCTGGCCCTTATTAAATGAGTGCAGGGTCTTTCTGTTGCTTCTCTTCTCTTTTCTCTCTGGCTTTGTGGTTTTATACGCTTTGCCGTGTGCCTCCCTCTCTTTGACTGACGCTGCGGTCTGTGACTCAACGATGTCAGCGAGTCTCGGTGCTGCGTCGGTGACTGGGTGTCTGTGGCTGGGTGTCTGTGGCTGCTGTCTGTGACTGGGTGTCTGTGGCTGGGTGTCTGTGGCTGCTGTCTGTGACTGGGTGTCTGTGGCTGGATGTCTGTGACTGATGTCTGTGGCTGGATGTCTGTGACTGGTGTCTGTGGCTGTTGTCTGGGTCTGGGTGTTTGTGACTGGGTGTCTGTGGCTGGGGTGTGTTTGTCTGTGACTGGGTATCTGTGACTGCATGTCTGTGACAGGTGACTGTGACAGGTGTCTGTGACTGGTGTCTGTGGCCAGGTGTTGTGGCTGGATGTCTGTGACTGGGTGTCTGTGACTGGGTGTCTGTGACTGCATGTCTGGGTCTGGGTGTCTGTGGCTGGATGTCTGTGGCTGGATGTCTGTGACTGGGTGTCTGTGACTGGATGTCTGTGGCTGGGGTGTGTTTGTCTGTGATTCTGACTCTGACCCCTCATGTGTGACTCTGCCCAGAGCTCTGAAGTCCAGCCAGCACTCGCTGTGCTCCCTGCTCATCGTGGACACGCCCGGCTTCCAGAACCCGCGGCTGGCCAAACGCGACCGGGGCGCCACCTTCGAGGAGCTGTGCCACAACTACGCCCAGGAGCGGCTGCAGACGCTCTTCCACGAGCGCACCTTCACCCAGGAGCTGGAGCGCTACAAGGAGGTACCGCACACACACACACACACGCATGTGCAAGCACACACGCACGAACGCCCACACACACACGCACACAAACACACACACACACACATATAGACACACAGACTCAAACACGAGCACATACACGCACAAGCACACACACGCACCTACATAGACACACACACACAGACAAGCACTCTCACAAGCACAAACATGCACATGCACACACACACAAAAAGCACAAACACTCGTGTACACACACGCACCTACATAGACACACACACACACACACACACACACACACAAGCACACAAAAGCACACACATACACACACACACACACACACACACAAACCCCCATTATTCCTGGGGCTCGTGTCCCCGGTTCGGTTGCCAGGCTGAACAGAATGGTCGACGACAGGAAGACCACACCGCTCGCTGGCTCTGGACCCCGCTCACTCGCACTTCCTGCCATCAGAACCACCGCCTCCCCGCCGGGCATCAGCAGTATCTGCTGGCAGTGCCGATCGTTCCAGCTTGGAGCCAAGATGGCTCCTGTTTCCCCTCCCTCTCCATCCACACAAAATGGAGCGGGTGGCAGATTCGGCACTGTGTGTATTCCCTCTGTGCCAGAGCGCCGCCAATGGCTCCTGTCTCCTGGGCAGGAGGGGTACAGAAGAATCTGGCGGTGGCGGCGGCGGTGGTGGCAGCGGCTGTTTTTTGGGGGAGGCGGCTTTGTCTCCAGGCAGGGTTTTAACACCCACTGCGGCCTGCCTCTGTGCTGCTTCAGCCGGGCTCCCGGGCTCAGAGACCGCTCAGCCCCCCAGCTTCAGGTCTCACTCAGCCACATGGCTCCCACCCTCCCCCCGTCACCACTGTGCTGAGCGTCATCCAGGGCAGTGGGAGCTTTGGGCTGGGAGAAGGGCCCGGGAGTGCACAGGGTTCAGGTCTGACAGCGAGCTGCGCACGGCAGCCCAGTCAGCTGACGTCATCCGCTGGCCCAGCATGCATTGCATCACACTGCGCTCATTTAGCCGGTGTTCTTATCCAGAGCCATTTAGAGTAGGAGATAACAGAGAGCGAGTACATCCACCTGGATGAGCATCACTCAAGAGAGCACACAGCTGAGTAAGGGCCTTGCAAAGCCTTTGATCACCAGATCTTTTTCAGCCATCTCTCTCACACACTCACACACTTACAAACACTCACACACACACACAAACACACACACACACACACACTCCCACACACATACACTCACACACATGCACACGCACGCACTCACAAACACACGCACACACACTCACGCATACACACACGCACGCATGGACACAAGCACACAGACACACACACACACACACACACGTGGTGAAGTCCTACACTCTCCTTGCATCTTATTTTCCTTCTTTTCAGTGCAGGACATCTCTTTGTAAGAAATCTTTTTACTGGTGGTGATTAGCTTTCTGTTGCAAATTTCAGTCAGCTCCAGTAACCAAAGTAACTGTGTCTCTAAACACAATC
>CM045891.1:7398971-7413971 GCA_025169545.1 Anguilla japonica
AATTTGGGGGCAAATCTGTGGTTGATTTGAAACCAGGAGCGATGTCCTTGTGGAACTCCTCCACACAGTTGTGGCACAAACGATTCCCTCCAGAGAGAGGATAAAAATCCACAAAATCCCTCTCCGTAAACGACAGCGAGTAAAAAAAAAAAAAAAAAAAAAAACATGGAGGGTTCCTCTCTCGGTCCCCTGGTGGCAAACGACGATCGGTTTTTTTGAGCGGATATCCGTGCGTTGCCTTACGTAATGGAATTGGGTTGAGTTTGCAGAGGAGATGTGAAAATGCAGCGGTTAGGTATTACCAGCTGAAGCAGGTTCCCTGTGGTGCTCAGGACCCTCCTGTCCGTCGGGGAATTCCACGCCTGGATGTGGAGTAAAATAGACCTTGGAGTGAGTGTAGAGCGTAGAGTCCTGGAGGAGACCGTGAGTGTGCTGCTGAAGGGGCTGGATAAGAGTGATGAGTGTGAGAGAGACAGAGAGACACTTTGGCCCAGAACTGAAAGAAAGAGCCTGTAGGGCCTTTTTATGCATTTAGAAGGAAATTCAGGAAATAGAGTTAACAATCGGAATTGGGTTCAAATCTTTGATGGTGTAATCCAACCAATTCAGGAAGTAGACTTACTGGTACTACACATCCAAAGAAAAACACCCACCAATGCATGCACCAGGGCAGATTTAGGCCAATACCCATTGATGATAAACATTTTAAAAGACCCATTTAAATTCTGGATGCATCTCAAATCAAGTCCCCGAGACACACTGCAATTTCAAGCACTGAAAGCCCAGGATCTGGACCCCAAAAAGAGTCCCCTCAGCCAGGTGCTCATGAGACTCACTAACCGACCTAAAACACTGACCAAACTCCGACCAGCACTGCTTTACAATCTGAAATTAGAGTGTACCAAATAATTTATCAAACAAAAGATGCCCATCTGGAACATTGGAATAGTCAAACCAAAACACAAAGCAAGCATAATTACTATTTGGCTCTAAATCTGGAATACAATTAGGCAGAGTATCTCTTCACTGTCATACATACAAAGCGGAGACAGATCCTGGTACAGGCCGAGTGACCACACCTTAGCAATTGAAAAAAGTGGACAAAAAAACATGATTACCCAAAGAGAAACGCATATGTGGTCACTGCACGACAGGAGGGGGTAGACAGAGAGAGATGCACTCCCTTCTGTATTGCGAAAAATAGTCAGCCATAAGAAAAACATTTTAATAAGACATCAAAATTCCAAAACAGATTTCCCTCCCTGACAAGTGAAGAGAAGCAGTGAGCCCTTTTAGGGGAAGGGCCAGCAGACTCCTCACTGCTCAATATGTCTGCAACCCGAGGGACAGCGAGTGACCACCTCACAATAAAGGATCATTTTATATTGGAAACATAATAATAAAATGCATAGAATAACAATTTTAATAGTTAATAAATGTTACATTGCTGTTATTTATGTTATTGTTGTTGCTGTTTTTTTTGTATTGTTACAGTGACTGATTGAGAGAGAGAGAGAGAGAGAGAGAGAGAGGGAGGGAGAGGGAGGGAGGGAGGGAGGGAGGGAGGGAGGGAGGGAGCCCCTAGGTCCACATGCAGTTGGTAGCTAACAGCAGGGTTGTGACAGCATTACAGCTCCTCGAAGTATCGTTTTTGTTCTGTTTTATTAGATGTGAGTAAAAAAACACCTGTGGTGAACCCAGGCCCATATGTCATTAAGGGAGCGACACCATGTTGGGCGGCACTGTGGTGTGGTGCTCAGGGAACTGGGCTTGTGATTCTCAGCTTGCTCTAACCGCAGCAGTTTCAGCAAAATATCTCGCTGTACACTACATGGATTGTATGTTAAAAAAAACTGTAATCTGTGTGAATTTCTGTGGACAAGTGTCTACTAACTACAGAAGTGTGATGTATTATGTATTGTGTTAGAGCAGTGGCCCAAAATGAAATATATTGCACTATATGTTTGTATGCGGTTTGCGTGCACTTGTGTGTGCTGTGCTTTTGTGTGTGTGTGTGTGTATGTACGTGTGTGCGTGTGTGTGTGTGTGTGTGTGTGTGGGTGTGCGTGTGCATGTGCGTGTGTTTGTGCTGTGTGTGTGTGTGTGTGTGTGTATGTGTGTGTGTATGCGTGTGTGTGTGTGTGTGTGTGTATGCGTGTGTGTGTGTGTGTGTGTCTATGCGTGTGTATGCGTGTGTGTGCTGTGCTTTTGTGTGTGTGCGCGTGTATGTACGTGTGTGTGTGTGTGTGTGTGTGTGTGTGTGTGTGGGTGCGCGTGTGTGTGTATGCGTGTGTGTGTGCGTGTGTTTGTTTGTGTGTGTGTGTGTGTGTGCGTGTGCGTGTGTGTGTGTGTGTATGCGTGTGTATGTGTGTGTGTGTGTGTGTGTGTGTGTGTGTGTGTGTGTGTGCGTGTGTGTATGCGTGTGTGTGTGTGTGTGTGTGTGTGTGTGTGTATGCGTGTGTGTGTATGCGTGTGTGTATGTGTGTGTGTGTGTGTGTTCATGTGTGAGACAAAGTTCCCTGCATGCCCCAGGACTGAAAGGCCCCGCCCTGTCTGGTATCCCCAGGTTACCCGGATCACATGGTGTTCTCCGAGTTCCGCCGGCGTTTCGACGTGCTGGCGCCCCACCTGACCAAGAAGCACGGGCGGAACTACATCGTGACGGACGAGAAGAGAGTGAGTGCGGGGTGCGGCGCCCTCCGGAGGGCGGGAGGAGGCCCTGCCTCAGCTGCGCGCGCGTGTGTGTGTGTGTGTGTGTGTGTGTGTGTGTGACTGATTGTGACAGGCCCCAGCCGCACTGATTAATGAACGGCTGAGCTGCCTTGCCCCCCCCCCCCCCCCCCCCCCCCGCCGCAGCGACGACAGAACAAACTCCCATTAATCAGGGCCGTCGTGATGACTTCATCAAAACCGAGTTCTGCCTTTATTATATTTACGGGGCATTTCCGAGTCAAGCTGATGGTCGGATGTAGACGGGGCGGGGTGGCGGGGGGGTTTTGTTGTTCTGAAGCTTTTTAAGACAGTTTTTTTTAAGACGGAGCAGGCACGAGCAGCTGCGTGAGGCTTCCTGTTTGAGCCCGAATGCCCCTGCCTGCGCTGTCGGGCCCCAGTCGCCGCGCTAACCCGGCTCATTGCACTAGTGTGAATGGGCAGCCGGTTGGAAGGAGGAAACTGAGTGAAACGGTGCGAGCGGCGCGCTCCTCAGCAGCTCTTAAAAGGGAGGGAGCCCGAGGAGAAGTCACAGACGGGAAGAGAAAATGCCCAAAATGTTCTCCTTGCGCTTTGCCTCTGGTGGAGAGAGCGAGAGTGAAAGGGGGGGGGGGGGGTTGGGGGTGGGCGGAGCCGGGAGGGGGTGGTTTTCCCTGCGCGAGCGGCTCGGTCCCCTTGGAAACGGAATCAAACAAAGCGCTCTCAGTGCTCCCGGCTGCCGCATCGCCTCTTGCTGAAATGTAGACGCGGCCTTTCAGTCCCTCTCTCCTCACGGGGACCCGTCCGCTGCAGAGGGGGAGAGAGGAGGAGGAGGAGGAGGAGGAGGAGGGGAGACGAAGGCTGTTTGTGTTTAAAGCTGCGTGGGAGCTAGACTGTCGCGAGGCAGGAGGGAACCCCGAGGCGGCCGGACCGCGTTGCGTAAGCTGTCTGGAGAGTCTGTTACTCACACACACACACACACACACACACACATTCACACACGCACACACGCATTCACACACGCACACACACACACACACACACGCGCGCGCGCGCATTCACACACACACAGACACACACACACACACACACACACACACACACACATACACACGCTCTCATTCACACCCACGCACACACACACGCACATGCGCGCATTCACACACATGCACACACACGCACACACATGCATGCATACACACACACACACACACATACATACGCACACACTCAGACACACACACGTGCACACACACTCGCACAGACACACACACACACACTCAAAGGGTCAGAGGAAACTCAAAGGAGGGGGAACCTGCTGTTTGAGTGCAGTGAAGAAAATCCAAACTGCCCCAAGGGCAGGGCAAGTGCCTGTCGGATCGGGCGATATGGGGGGGGGGGGGGCATGCTGGTGTCTGAGCTGCCGGTGTAGGGCTGTGTGGTGTGTATGATGGATCTGGTTTGGCCTGGTCTGGTCTTTGCTGTGGACAGGCCTCTGTCCTGATACCCATCTGTCTGTCCGTCTTGCAGGCTGTGGAGGAGCTGCTGGAGTCCCTGGACCTGGAGAAGAGTAATTATCACATGGGATTGAGCAGGGTGAGTAGCAGGGCCTCCTCTCAGCCTCCATTAACTCGCTAAGATAAGGGGTTCGCTCAGATCCATTCACAGACCCTCACATCTGGTGCGCGAGGGCTGGAGAGCCTACAGGTGCTGCTTTGTTTCGCGCGCTCGTTTACGGATGAAAAGAAGCTCTCGCCGTGTTCTCTTCAGAGCTAGGAGCGTGAGCCAGCTCCTCCTGCCTCACGGCCGACATGAGATCTGAATTTCTGAACCGAACGTGGCATCTGCGTCACGTCTGCGTACGGAAAAACAAGTCTTTTTTTTTTTTTTTGCCGGGTACCGATAGCGCATTCAGGCCTGTTTAGAGGAGGAGTAGCCGGTTCGAGTGGGTTTGGTAGCAGGGGTCTCCGGTTAGCGAAAAAAAACGCCGTTTTCGAAGCCTGAAACGGATCCTGCGAGCCTCGCTCTCCGAAGCTGGCGTTTTTTTTTTTTTTTTTTTTGTTCCTGTTTGGGGCCTCTTGGCAGCCGCCGCGGTGTTGGCAGCGCCGCTCGAAGGAGAGAAGCGGAGCGTTCTCCTCGACGATAACCGAGGCCTCGCCCGCACATCTGGGGCCCCCGGCCCGCGTTCCTCTGCCCTGCTTCCTCCCACTAATCCGCGACGAGAACAACGACAACAAAAAAAAAAAAAACGACGGTTCTGTTCTCTTCCCGCGTTCATTAGCCGATTGGTTTTTGGCAGGTCGCGGGTTTCATTGTTTACGTTTTTTTTGCGTCTTGGCTCCCGCAGATAGCCCTGAACAAACAGCGCTTGGCAGGAGCGCCTGCCTTAATCCCTTCAGCTGGAAAGTGACGGCAAAGCAAGTTTCAGACGCGAGCAAACAAAGGCGAGGCGATAAACAGATGCTCATTTCAGATTCCTCGACTTTGAGGAATCTCTCGTTTTTAAGCGCAGCTCGAGAAACGGTTATTTGGAAGCGGTCGCGGTTGCTCTGAGGCGCTCTGGGGCTGGAGTGACGGTAAATTGGCGTACACAAAAAAACGTGCCACCGGGGTCCTAGCAACAGCGGCCTCATCTGAATGTCAATTACTCTCGCCCCCCAAATCTTGTCCCCTCTGAGAGCCGAGAACGCCAGAAAGAGAAAAAACGTCCCGGGAGGGTTTGCGTGACCAGTCGCAGATCCAGCCACGTCGCTCCCACCGCGAGCACGTCATCCTTTAAGCAAACTTAAACTGCTGCTCCAGTTTCAACCGCATACTGTCCTCTGGCACTGGGCAGTTGCCACTGTTGTGGTGCCCGTTACCTCGCGAACGCCCGCCTCTCCTCCTTCGGTGGAACCTCATTGGTGGCTAGACGCGCCAGTCACCGTGACTCCGCCCCTCCGTCCGCACGACTGTCGCAGAAAAGCTTTGTGACGCGGCCGTGGCTGGGGCCCGAAAACGGGCGCAGAGTCGCTCCCTAACGGCGTTCGTGAGTGCCCTCCTGAGCAGGAGCCCTCTTCAGAGAGCGGGCGCTCTTACTCTGAGAGAGATGGGAATGAGGTGCCATCTCTCTCTCTCTCTCCGTCGGCTCGGAGAGGCTTTCATCTCTCGCGAGTGAAATTGACACCTGTGGGCTTTTTTATTTTATTTTATTTTTTTTCTTCTTCTTCTTCTTCTAAGGTCCTTTTTGAGAAACCTATCAAGATTTCTGACACCAATTGACATTGGCGGTTTTCCTCGAGGTATGAGAAAGAAGAAGAAGAAGGGAGAGAGGAGGAAAAAAAAAAAAAAATCGCTCGCGCGAATATAGTGCCTGTGGGCCTGGAGCGGCGTTCCCGCCTACGCAAGCCTTCGCCTGTCGCCGCGCACGCCGTCTCGTTTGCAAAGAGGCCGGAGCTTCGCGCCAAAAGGAAGCCCGGGGTTAAAGAGCACCCCCGTCACATGGGGGGGGGGGGGGGGGGGGGGGGGGGGGGGGGGGTAGGGGTGCGGCGGTTCGCCCCCCGGACCGCGCCGGATCCACCCGAACGGCGCGTTATCCACGCGAACGCGACTGAGCGCGGGCGCGTTTATCAGGCCGTCCGACGGCGGGCCGGCGCTGAGTGCCTGCCTAATGAAATAACGGCAGCCGAGTGGCGCTCTGCCGGGAGAGAGAGAGAAGCCGGCTCTCACCTCGCGTCTTTACGGAAGAATAACGCCGCCGTTACCAGGCGGAGATAAAGACCGAATCAGAGGGGATTTGTTGTCAGCCTCCCCAGATTAGGAGTAATTTG
This sequence comes from Anguilla japonica, assembly GCA_025169545.1. Lineage (NCBI taxonomy): Eukaryota > Metazoa > Chordata > Actinopteri > Anguilliformes > Anguillidae > Anguilla > Anguilla japonica. The sequence goes on from CM045891.1 coordinate 7,405,469, forward strand.
CTTGGAGAAGTTTTTATTCCTCCGTTTCTAGCAGAAAGCTGACGCCGCCCGGCTCCCGGCCTTTAAAGTGCACTCTCTGCAGTCCGCCTTTAATTACGAATAAAACAAACCGCTCTCCGACGGAATGCTAATGCCATTAAGTCAGACGTAACCTGTCTCTCCCCCCCCCCCCCCCCCCTTTTTATTTTTCATTATTAATGTGTGTTTTAAATTGTTAATCTGTTCGCGGGCGAAGCCGCGCGATTGAATCTGAAAGTGGAAGTGGATCTCGGGCTGTCTCGCTAATGCTATTTAATTAGACTCCCGTTCCCCCCCCAAAAAAAGAGAAGCCGAACGTGCGCCGCGTTTTAAAACGGAGGCGGCTGGCGCGACTCGCTCTCAACGCGCCTCAGAACTTCAGTCGCGGTGCCGTCTCCACGAGAAAAAAGTGTAAACGAGATGAAAGGTATTATGCCACAACCCGAGCGCGCGTCGCGATTGGTCGACACGCGTTCCTCGAGTGCCGATACGCAGTGTGACAGCACTCAGGCCTCATCCCCGGCCGGGATCAGTCTGCGTTGTTTACATTAGATTCGTACTTCGTGAGCTAGCTGCATTTCAGCTTGGAACATCGCCTGGCAACAGTGGCAGTTGTAGGATCTAGGTTTATTCGCGCAGTCGAATTAAAACTATTTAATGAAAACAGTGCTATTTTTTTAAAAATTGTTTTTAATGCGATGTAAAAATGTTGCATGGAACCGTTGTGTTAAAGCAATATCTCACACGCGGTCGTACGTTATGGTGTGTATCAGCACGGGCGTGCTGGTGGGCCGCACTTCGCTTTGCGTACTGAAATGCACCGTAACATACTCCCCCTCGGGTGATATTCCCTAATTGAAGTCTTTTCTTTTCTCCTGAAACACATCGAAACATTCTGCGTTCGTGTTATAATTCAAGGCACTTCACCTTTTTTGGTCCGAAGACGAAAACAAAGTTTTCAAGCTCTCAGCTCGACATGTGAGTCGGATAATTGAGAGATCAGCTGTTAATACTTTGATCAGGACTACTGTGGGAACAAGACTTGAGATATGACCCATTTAGTCTTTTTTTTCTGGGAATTCAGAACAGGGCTGGAACATTAGAGATCATTCAAAAAGTAAACATTGACATTGTTTTAAAAATACTACCGGCTTATGAAGTAGCAAAGCCTTTGATGGCCATCTACACGTCTTCTGCCCTGAGGACTATGCTGTATGTCGCTGGGCGGGCTCTGTGCAGGTAGAGGGCTAAGCGTATACCCCTCTCCTCCTCTCTCCGGTGCAGGTCTTCTTCCGGGCTGGCACGTTGGCGAAGCTGGAGGAGCAGAGGGATGAGCAGACCAGACGCAACATCACCCTGTTCCAAGCGGCCTGCCGGGGCTACCTGGCCAGGCAGTCTTTCAAGAAGAGGAAGGTATGGAGCTCGCGGTGGGAGACGTGTCTGTTCTGCATTCGTTCGGTTCCGGCTATTCTGTAGTTATATATAGTTTTCCCCTCAAAACTATGGGCCAGACTTTCACAATAATCAGGCTTTCAGAATAAAACTGACATTGTGTCAGTACATTGTTGATTTTCTGGGTTAAGGACCTTAGTGAAGGTGACTGTTTTATGTTTTTATTATTTATTATATTGCTGGATGTTTGTGTGGAGGTGATTCATGATCTTGCCAAAGGGTTCAACAGCAATGTCACTCCTGGCTTTTGAAACGAGTCTGATGTCAGTATTGTTTACCCCTTTTACAGCAACACTTGGCTGTAACTGGGTAAACAATCCTGACATCGGTCTGCAGTTTACAGGTTGCGACGCTTGAGTATCATGCTATAAAGGGTAAACAATCCTGACATAAGTCTGCAGCTTGCTACTTAGAACTTCTTATATTTAACTATTCAGCTTTCTAATTAGCGCACTTATGTCCCACAATGAAGTACCGCAAATAACATCTTGCTGACGTGCTTAGCCGGCAGTAGCTAGCCAGCTAGCACTAGTGTTTGTCAACCTGCCTCCAGCACTATAATGACACTTGGGGCAGCATTGATGGTGGGGCAGTTTTGATCTTGGGGCAGCGTTGATGGTGAGGCAGTTTTAATCTTTGTGGCAGTGTCGATAGTGGGGAAGTGTTGTTGGTGGGGCAGTTGGGGCAGTGTTGTTGGTGGGGCAGTTTTAGTCTTTGGGGCAGTGTTGTTGGTGGGGCAGTTTTAATCTTTGGGGCAGTGTTGTTGGTGGGGCAGTTTTAGTCTTTGGGGCAGTGTTGATGGTGGGGCAGTGTTGTTGGTGGGGCATTTTTGATCTTTGGGGCAGTGTTGTTGGTGGGGCAGTTTTAATCTTGGGGCAGTGTTGATGGTGGGGCAGCATTGTTGGTGGGGCAGTTTTAGTCTTTGGGGCAGTGTTGATGGTGGGGCAGCATTGTTGGTGGGGCAGTTTTAGTCTTTGGGGCAGTGTTGTTGGTGGGGCAGTTTTAGTCTTTGGGGCAGCATTGTTGGTGGGGCAGCTTTGATGGTGGGGCATTGTTGATGGTGGGGCAGTGTTGTTGGTGGGGCAGTTTTAGTCTTTGGGGCAGTGTTGTTGGTGGGGCAGTTTTAGTCTTTGGGGCAGCGTTGTTGGTGGGGCAGTTTTAGTCTTTGGGGCAGCGTTGTTGGTGGGGCAGTTTTAGTCTTTGGGGCAGTGTTGTTGGTGGGGCAGTTTTAGTCTTTGGGGCAGTGTTGATGGTGGGGCAGTTTTAATCTTTGGGGCAGTGTTGATGGTGGGGCAGCATTGTTGGTGGGGCAGTTTTAGTCTTTGGGGCAGTGTTGATGGTGGGGCAGTGTTGTTGGTGGGGCAGTTTTAGTCTTTGGGGCAGTGTTGATGGTGGAGCAGTTTTAATCTTTGGGGCAGTGTTGATGGTGGGGCAGCCGTGCAAAGCGAGCCTCTCAGCTGGGGGCAGGTGGCGGGTGCCCTCCCGGCTCCCGGTTTTATTCCGAGCACGCCCGTCTCTTCAGAGTGGGCCGAGCGCCTGGATTTGGAGCCTCATCAGCGCACGCCACAGTAAATCCATCACGGCGAAATCCATCTTCTCAATCAGTGTCTCATCGATCGGCTCGCCATCCTGGAGCGGCGCCTCAGGCCGCGCCCTCGCCGCCGCGTGCGCCTCCGCGCTCCGCCCGCGTTTGGGCCCCGCCGTCGCTCCGCCCCCCCCCCCCCCCCCCCCCGAGCACCCGCCCAGGCCCTAAAATTGTAAGATTGGGCTGAGCAGCTGAAGAGGAGAAAATGACACTGTGGGGGAAAGGTCCCTGGAAAAGGTTTGATTTGGGTGTCCAGTCTCTTAGTACCTTGGGGTGAAGTCCACTCTATCTTCAGCAGTTAATCCATAGTCAGTCATTAAGGATGGCGATCTGCATTCGTTGTGCCTGTTGAACTTCAGTTGACCCTACGGCTGAATTCTCTCTCTAGCCTTGAAGTCCCCTCGCACACCTTCTACTTCAGAGCGTGATTCTTTTATGTGGCATACAGAATAAATGCAGTCGTGTTCTTTCGTGCTTAGTGAAAGAGGGGGCGACATAGCTCAGGAGGTAAGCGCGGTTGTCTGGCAGTCGAAGGGTTGCCGGTTCGATCCCCCGCCCTCGAAGTGTCCCTGAGCAAGTCACCTAACCCCTAAATGCTCCCGACGAGCTGATCGGTACCTTGCATGGCAGCCTTTCACCGTTGGTGTGTGTGAGTGTGTGTGTGTGTGTGTGTGTGTGAATGGGTGAATGAGGGGCATCAATTGTAAAGCGCTTTGGATGAAAGCGCTATATAAATGCAGTCCATTTACCATTTAGCGGTTTCTGTGGTCACCGCCTCCGCTTCGGCTGCGGGGATCGCTCGGCGAGGTGCGGCTTCTGCCCCGTCGCTTTTCGGCTCTGAAGCGGGTGGCCTTGTAGGCCGGCTGGGTGCCGGCCTGTGGGCAGTCTCCAAAATCGCACGCGCCGCGGTATTGTGGAGGTGGAAATCCAGTTTGTTTGCGGCCTTCGTAAATGGCCTGTTGGTAAAAAAGCCAGCGTTGGTTTGGGAGGCGTTAGCACACGGGCTCACTCTGCCTCCTCACTGGTTACTGGGGCTTGTAGTATTTTTGCATTATTTCCTGGTGTGCGCGGCCTTGCAAATTGTTTTTTCGTGGAAGCAATTTCAGCTGGTTATTTGTCCGGTTTTTTTTCCGTTAGATTGTTTTTTGTGTCGCCTGGGGGGTGGGGGGGTGGGGGGGGGGAGTCCAAATTGCTCTTAGAATCGTGTGCGCAGGTAAAATTTGGAAATTAAAGTGGCGAGTTCTCTCTCCCGTGGAGCGCAAAGGGCATTCTCCACAGTCCCTGGCAGGGCGGCGGACTGGAGAGATTTTTAATACGGTGCGGCACCGACTGCAGGGAGAGAGAGGGCAGATCAGGATTGGAGCAGACAGCGGACTGCGAGGAGATATATTAAATTTATGTGGTTAGAGTATCTGTGTGCGCCCTTCCCGCTTCCCGTTCACTAAATTATGTTACTCTGAGAAAATAAGATCTGTTCGGTTTTGTAATCCGTACTTTGTTATATGATTTGACATTGCTCTTAAGTTAGTTCAAGTGTGGGAAGGAAGGGCCATTTTTTCATTATGTAGTACAGAAACGGCACTGCAATATATGCTATTGTTTGGGTGTTAGATGCAAATGTATTCTATTTTTAAATTGATACTTTGAATTTATGACATTCTCCTCTCTGGAAAGAAATGGTGCTTTCACATCCTGTTCAATAACGAGATTTCTTTTGAAGTCTAGTTGGATGAGCAGTACGCAGTTTTATGAGATGTTGGGGTGACCTTTCGAAGTTCCGCCCACCCGGTACGTCTTACTTTAATGTAGACGGCGCTGTGGCAGTTAAATGATTCTGCATGTGGAATCTGCCTTTTTTTTATTGAGAGAAAGAAAATCCATATTTTCAGCAAGAGGTGTGAAGATGAAGAGTGTTGCTCTGAAACTGATTAAAGGGAAAGATCAATCTGCTCTCTGACAGTGAGCAACGTTCGCTCGGAGTGTTCCATGTTCTGCTTCTCCTCAGCTGAAGGGCAAATATGCATGTGGCATTTTTTCCAATATTTTTCTGGGGCTTCAGCTAATTAGACAAATGCAGGTGGGGTGGTTTATTTGGGCCTGAAAAGGGGGTATCACCCACAGCCCCTGCACTGTTTTTTTTGACTCTTGTCCTTTTAGGAGGGGATAAGCTGGCAGGGTGGCTCCAGAGACCCACCTCGTCGTAATGATTGCTCAGTGAAAGCCTCTCCCGAACCCGAGCCTTTCCTTTCCTGGATATCTGATAGCTGTCAAGTGCGCTTTTTTTTAAAGGGGCGAAGTCATTCAGACTGAAATTAATATTGCATATATATATATATATATACGGGAGCTGGATGGAGCCGGGGCGTAAGCTTTTGATTTTTCTGCTTTTTGCAGCCCTTTGATGATGACACGGGAAGGAAATCACTTCGGTCTCAGAACCGCGTCTAAATTTTCCGCGGTTTGATATCTTGCGCGGTAGTCTTAAAGGGCCTTCTGGTGAATGATGGCGCCCCACAGACACGCCTCCACCAAGGGGGGGGGGGGGGGGGGGACAGACAGCAGGGTAGACGGGGAAGGGTAAAACCCAAGGACTCGGACACGGAACCCCCTTATCTCCCGTTTGGAGAACAGTAAAAAGCGGCAGTTCCGCGTGTCCTGGCGAAGCCGACGCCCCCCCAGACAACAGAGCCTCTTTTGATTCGTCGCCTTTTGTTTTTTCGTCTGAAGCGAAGCCGGCGATCAGCACGCTGGAAGCGTTTCCCGCTTTTTTCCGGGCAAGCCCCCTCTTAATCGCGGGATCCCGCCTTTTTTCGTTCGGCCTTGTCCCGCGAGCGGTGTTTAACGTGCTGTTTGCCTTGTTTGTTACGGGCTAAACATCGCTAATGAGCCCCATTAAGGGGGCCCCCCCCCCCCCCCCCCCCCCCCCGTTCGAGGCGTCGCCAGATTTCGCGGCGTGATGAATCCTAATCGGCCTTGCCGAGGCGCGGCGGAGGCGGCCCGCTCGATTGGGCGGATCGCGCGGCTCTAATTGGGTTTTGGGATAATCCGCTGCGAGCGGAGAGGTGCTCGCGCGCGCAAACAAACCGGCGTGCAAATCGCGTGACGTTCTTTTTCACCGGCTGCCAAGGTTTATCGACGTTTTGATTTAATTACTCAGAAGTAGCTCCCGGCCTGTGGAGCGCGCGCCAGGCCTGGATGGCTCTCTGCTCTGCGCCGCTTTCCCCTGTACGCTACGCTACGCTACGCTATGCTACGCTACGCGTGTCGGACGGCGGCGGCGGCGGTTTTCTGCACTCTTTTGACGGCGAGCGAGAAATCGCGATCGTTCGTAAGCGGTGGAAAACTCTCAAGCGATTGATCATGTGACTGCTTGGCTGTATTGTGTACATATATATATATACGTACTGTCTGTGGCCCGCTGAACGCTGGACTGCTTGGCTTTTTTGGCGTCGGGATCACTGGTGCTGGGCTTCCCCACAGAATACCCATAATCCAGTGCACACCCTGCGCTGCTACATTGGCACAGACCTTTAACTGGCATAATACTGCAGTGTCCTGACTCATTGTCCATGGTCTAGCTCCCATTGTGTTCCTTTGTCACAAGCAGGGGTGTCCAATCTTATCCGAAAAGGTGCGGGTGCAGGTTTTTGTTTAGCCCAACAATACGACACCTGATTCAACTAATTAACTAATCACGTCTTCAATCGAGACCTTTATAAGTGGAATCAGGTGTCTTTGGTGCACCCCAGCCCTTATTGGACGCCCCTGGTCTATTGCGAGAAAGCTGTGCCTGATTTGACTTGCTGCAGACTGGTAGTAAAACCACAGATCATGAGAGACTGACCCTCCCTCACCTCTGCTTTCCCCCCCCCCCCCACTCCCCTCTCCCCTCTCCCCAAACCCCTCCCCGCCCCCACAGATCCAGGAGCTGGCCATCCGCTGCATCCAGAAGAACATCCAGAAGAACCGCGGGGTGAAGGGCTGGCCCTGGTGGAAGCTCTTCACCACCGTGAGGCCGCTCATCCAGGTGCAGCTCACCGAGGAGCAGATCCGCGGGAAAGACGTGAGTGTCTGTCCGTGTGTCTGTCCGTGTGTCTGTCTATGTGTCTGTCCATATGTCTGTCCATGTGTCCGTCCGTCTGTCCGTGTGTCTGTCTGCGTGTCTGTCTGTGTGTGTGTCCGTGTGTCTGTCTGTGTGTGTGTCTGTGTGTCTGTCCATGTGTCTGTCCGCATGTCTGCCCATGTGTCTGTCTGTCTGCCTGTCCGTGTATCTGCCCATGTTTCTGTCTGTGTGTGTGTCCGTGTGTCTGGTCATGTGTCTGTCCATGTGTCTGTCCTTGAGTCTGTCCGTGTGTCTGTTCGTGTGTCTGCCCATGTGTCTGTCCTTGAGTCTGTCCGTGTGTCTGTTCGCGTGTCTGTTCGTGTGTCTGCCCATGTGTCTGTCCTTGAGTCTGTCCGTGTGTCTGTTCGCGTGTCTGTCCGTGTGTCTGTCCGCATGTCTGTCCGTGTGTCTGTCTGTGTGTCTGTTCGTGTGTGTGGCCCTCTCTTCTGTTCTCCAACTGTGTTCCACTTTGGGTCCGAAAATGAGACGAACAGGAGGGGGGCCGGATCTAAGAGTGTGGCGGTGTCCCTGCAGGGGGGCATTGGCAAGCACTAGGGGGGTTTGGATCAGCGCGGCGGCGGACGGTGAACACGTCTGTCATACCCAGGCCGCATAACAGAGCTCCTTGGGTGGAGGGGGAGCAGAAATGGCCAGTTTGGGGGTGGGAGGGGAGGGGAGGGGAGGACTGAATGCTCTTTCGCTAACCTTTCCATCTCCTGCCTGTTGGCTCATTAGGATCAGCAGTTGCTGTGGAAGTTTCGAAAAGGCAACACAGTGCAAGTTATGGGGTAGGACTGGGCGTTGTGATGGAGGAGCCTTGGCAGGTGGATGAGACCAGCATGAGCAGTTTTTGGGTGGCCTGTTCTGTCCTGAGTGACCGTGTCTCTGCTGTCCCGTCTCAGGAGGAGATCCAGCAGCTGAAGGGGAAGCTGGAGAAGGTGGAGAAGGAGAGGAACGAGCTGAGACTCAACAGCGACCGTCTAGACAACCGGGTGAGCTACGCACGGCATTCTGGGATACATACACTGCAGAACAGGGGGAGCTACACATGGCATGCTGGGATACATACCCTGGAGAACAGGGGGAGCTACACATGGCATTCTGGGATACATACACTGGAGAGCAGGGGAGCTACACATGGCATTCTGTGATACATACACTGGAGAACAGGGGAAGCTACACATGGTATTATGGGATACATACACTGCAGAACAGGGGAAGCTACACATGGTATTATGGGATACATACACTGCAGAACAGGGGGAGCTACACATGGCATTCTGGGATACATACCCTGGAGAACAGGGGGAGCTACACCTGGCAATACACACAGGGTGGGCTACAAA
>CM045891.1:7418971-7623971 GCA_025169545.1 Anguilla japonica
GGAGGCGGAGCAACAGAGCAAACGGCAGCTGGAGAGACGGGTTAGAATGGTGGCTCCGCCCCCGACCCCTCTTACATGACACACCCCCTGCCCTCGTGCCCCTCCCCATCAGAGAAGTTTTCAGACGGGTCTTGTGGAGCCCTGCCTTTATCGGGTCACAGGGCTCCCACAGGCCTTCAATATCCAGTGTGGAGACGTTCATATAATGGAAGTATTGAATTCAAGGCTGCAAAAGTGCTTGAAGACGCTTAATTTTCTTTCGGCTTGTGCGTTTAAAAAAAACTGTTGCACGCATAGTTATACTTATAGGCACCTTATGAAATACATGGATGTATGGTTTTCGGCAGTATGCAGTCTGCTTCATAGACTGGCTAGTTTGTGATCAAAAGAGGCCTTGCTACAATTTATGTTGCAAGATCATTCAATGTCAAATCATGGTCTATTAGCAAGCCGTCTCTGTCAGTGTGTGAACATGCCCTTTCTCTCTGTGCAGCTGACTGACCTGCAGGCTGACAGTGAGGAGGTGCAGCGCTCCGTGCAGCAGCTGAAGAAGAAGTGCCAGAGGCTGACAGCCGAGCTGCAGGACACCAAACTGCACCTGGAGAGCCAGCAGAGCCGCAACCACGACCTGGAGAAGAAGCAGAGGAAGTGAGGACACACACACACGTACAGACACACACACACACACACAAACACACACACGCACACACACACACGCACACACACACACACACACACACACACACACACACACACACACACACGAACACGCACACGCACACATGCACACACACACAGGAACACACACACACACACACACACACACACACACGAACACGCACACATGCACACGCTCATGCACTCACACACACACACACACTCACACGCACACGCACACACACTCACACGCACACACGCACGCACATACACACTCACACACACACACACACACACACACATGCACATACACACATGCACACACACACACACACACACACACACACACACACACACACACACACACATGCACACACACACATGCACACAGGAACACACACACCACACGCACACACACACACACGCACACACTCACACACACACGAACACGCACACACACAAACACTCACACACGCGCACACACACACTATAAAAATCTTAAGTGTTGACACATTGAGCTTTTGGGCGGTTGCTTCTCCTGTGCGTTATTACAGCCGTCACCAATTAACTGCTGGAGAAGCGGAGCACGAGGGTGCTGCGTCTCTGCAGATTGCATTGCCCTTTTGGAAATTATTCACTGGCATGGTCCAGCGTTTCGCGTCCACCAAGTTTCGCTTCCAAACGGCCCTCATTTCGCTTGTTTTAATTTGCGCTCGAGTGCAGCTATGTCACTGTCAGGGTTCCGCGTGTACGCAGAGCCCCCGAACAAACCTCATTTCACTTTCGATTACGCTCGAACTGGAAAAGAGCCGGGTGTGAAAAATCCCTCACGGTTCCAGGTCTGTGCGGAACGGAATGGGGCCGCCAGCCCTGAGAGAGAAAAAAAAAAGAAAAATCTGTGCTGTTCCGAGCTCTGCTGTGACACGCCGTGTTGCCAGGCGCGCTCCTGATCCTCCTCGCGTAACTCCTGTCAGGCGGGCCTTCGCGGAAAACAAAAGCGGCTGCTGTAAACTCGCAATTACGCCGGGGTTTTAAGAGCTTACGTGCGCGGCGGGGGGGGGGGGGGGGGGGGCGCGTACGCCTTCTCTTCCTTTTCTTGGAAGCGCTTCACCTGTCTGGAGATCGCGAGCTGGCGCCCGTTCGGCGTCTGCGGAGGCGATAGCCGGGGACTTAAGAACGGAAATCTGGCAGCGCGCCGCGGAGAAACGGCTCGGGCCCGGGGACGTGCACTCTGCGCCGCCGAGCCTCCGTGCGAAGCGTGCGGCGAGGCCGCGGGCCATCGCCACGGCGATGCCCGTTGGGGGAGCGGAACCCCGAGGAGAGGGGGGTGTGACGAACGCGTGCGCCGCTGTCCTCAGGTTCGACTCGGAGCTGTCGCAGGCCCAGGACGAGGCGCAGAGGGAGAGGACCCTGCGGGAGAAGCTGTGCCGGGAGAAGGACATGATGACCGGGGAGCTGTTCAGCCTGCGGCAGCAGCTGGAGGTAAGCGAGCGAGAGCCCGCCGCGGCCGCCAAGCGCTCGGGCCGCGCCCGCCGCTCGGGTTCCCGGGTTCTGCCGTTAAACGACTCTCTGTGCCCCCCCCCCCCCCCCCCGCAGGGTAAGGACACGGAGATGTGCACGGTCAGCCTGAAGGTGGAGCAGCTGGAGGCGGAGCTCCAGGACCTCTCCTCCCAGGAGTCCAAGGACGAGGCCTCGCTGGCCAAGGTCAAGAAGCAGCTGCGTGACCTTGAGGCCAAGGTCAAGGACCAGGAGGAGGAGCTGGACGAGCAGGCCGGGACCATCCAGATGCTGGAGCAGGTAGGCGCAGGCGGCTGGAGCGCCCAACCACTGACCTGGGATCAGCTTCAGAGTTATCCCCCCCCCCAGTAGTTAGGGAGTATTACAATGAAGCCTGATCCTAGATCAGCTCTTGTGTGAGTGTCTGTCTGTCTGTCCTGCAGGCCAAGCTGCGGCTGGAGATGGAGATGGAGAGGTTGAGGCAGACCCACTCTAAGGAGATGGAGAGCAAGGACGAGGAGGTGGAGGAGATCCGGCAGTCCTGCAGCAAGAAGGTATCGCTGCCCCGCCTCTGCCTCTGTCTGACGGGACAGGCTGTCTGTCCTCTGGTCCTCCCACTGCCCTCCTTTTAGCACACCAGCCGAACGCCCAGGAGAGCGAAAGAAAGGTTCATTTATGGGGATGCAGTGAGTAAGAGAGCTGTGTGAAGAGAGTTCTGTGTGTGTGCGTGTGTGTGTGTGTGTGTGTGTGTGCGTGTGTGCGCGCGTAGGCGAGTGAATATAGGTGTGTGTGTGTGTGTGTGTGTGTGTGTAAATGGACTGCATTTATATAGCGCTTTTATCCAAGGTGCTTTACAATTGATGCCTCTCATTCGCCAGAGCAGTTAGGGGTTAGGTGTCTTGCTCAAGGACACTTCGACACGCCCAGGGCGGGGTTTGAACCGGCAACCCTCCAACTGCCAGACAATCGGTCTTACCTCCTGAGCTATGTCGCCCCATCCCACGCCCGTGTGTGCACGTAGATGAGTGAATATAGGTGTGTGTGTGTGTGTGCACATAGGTGAGTGAATTATAGGTGTGTGTGTGTGTGTGTGTGTGTGTGTGTGTGCACGTAGATGAGTGAATATAGGTGTGTGAACCTGCTCTTCAGGATGTGATTCCCTTCTCACTTGGATGCATAATTACCTGCAGCAGTAAGCCGGAGTGTGTGATGTGCACACACCTGTCTGTGCGTGCTCGTGTGATTGTGTGCGGCTCGGTCTTAACCTCGCCTCTATGATCCCTTTCTTTCCACTCCCTCTCTTTCCTGCCTCCTTGATCATGTGTTTCTTTTCTTCTTTTCGTGCAGTGCCACACTGAGCGAACTGAATGCAGTATCTCCTTCCAAAATAGCGTTCCTCGTTTTGACCCGAAATATTACCCCTTGTGTTACCTTTTCAAAAAAAACGTGACTGGTGACCCTCTGTGTCCGTGTCCGTCTCGCAGCTGAAGCAGATGGAGGTGCAGCTGGAGGAGGAGTACGATGACAAACAGAAGGTGCTTCGCGAGAGGAGGGACCTGGAGTCTAAGCTGCTGTCTGCCCAGGACCAGGTACCAGAACTGTGACCTGGACTCCACAACAGGCCGGGAGCTTAGCTCTGAGGCATTCTGGGACATTAAGGGTGGTCATGGGGCCTTGTGCTCAAGAAATAATAATTACATTCACAAGTTATCTGTGCAGAAAATGTGGTTCACAGTGGGATTGTAGTGAAAGTATAATTCAAATGGCAGCAATTAAAAGCACATAGTGTGAGTGAAATCAGCAGAAGTACTGTACTATATGTGTGCTGCCTCTTCTTTTGTAATGATGGTGTTTCTGTGGTACAGAGAAGTCAGTTTTGAGTTTTCCAGGTTTGTGTTCCTGTAGTGTGTTTGTAGTTCTGTTTTGTGGTTATAATGCACTCTGTGCTCTGTAATGCATACAGAGCTGTGTAATGCATACAGAGCTGTGTAATGCACTCTGTGCTGTGTAATGCACTCTGTGCTCTCTAATGCATACATAGCTGTGTAATGCACTCTGTGCTCTGTAATGCACACATAGCTGTGTAATGCACTCTGTGCTCTGTAATGCATACAGAGCTGTGTAATGCACTCTGTGCTCTGTAATGCACACATAGCTGTGTAATGCACTCTGTGCTCTGTAATGCACACATAGCTGTGTAATGCACTGTATGCAGGGTGCTGTTTTGTGCAGCGGTGTGTTGCGCGGTCTCTGTCGTGCTGTTTGTCTGCGGTGGGTTTTGGGGTTTGACCCCTGTGCCGTGACCCCGCCCCAGGTGGGCCAGCGCGACGTGGAGACGGAGAAGCGCCTGAAGAAGGACCTGAAGCGCACCAAGGTCCTGCTGGGCGACGCCCAGATCATGCTGGACCACCTGAAGAACAACGCCCCGAGCAAGCGGGAGATCGCCCAGCTCAAGAACCAGGTGCGCTCGCCCACCCCCTCCGCCCCGCCGCCCCTCGCCCCTCGCCCCCCGCCCCCCGCCCCCGCCCCCACTCCAACCCCTGCCTCTGCCTCTGCCCCACCCCCATCCCCAACCCCACCCCTGCCCTCCGCCTCTGACTCCGCCCCTGCCTCCACCTCCGACTCCACCCCTGCACTCTAATCCCAGTGCTGAGCGCTCAGCATGGTGGCGCTCCCTCAGTCCAGGGGTCAGCACCGGCTCTCGCACACGAGAAGGCGGCTGCTTCCTGAGACAGTCTGAGAAGAGTCCCCCGGCGCTCATTGGAGAGCAGCGTCTCAGATTCCCCCCCCGCTGCTCCCTGATCCCTGATCCCGGGCTCTTCCCTTCCCCCCCGCAGCTGGAGGAGTCCGAGTTCACCTGCGCGGCAGCCGTCAAGTCCCGCAAGTCCATGGAGGTGGAGATCGAGGACCTGCACCTGCAGATGGACGACATTTCCAAAGCCAAGATGTCGGTGAGTTGGCCTTTCTTCCTTCCCTGGCCCTGTGGCCGTCTGCATGCAGGAGGAGCTTCAGTGCTTTACAGGAAGTGGGGGAGGGGGGTGGGGGGGTCAGGTCTGAGGAGAGGCCCTGATGATGTTGTGGCTGGTGATGCATGATGGGTAAAAGCATTACATTAGGTTACATTACGTTACATTCATTTGGCAGACGCTTTTATTCAAAGTGCAATAAGTGCGTACTGAAGGTCACTGGAGCAACTACAAAACGCAGGTCTGATAAATAAGGACATTGTACAACTTTTTCCCATCTGGTTTTTAAAAATTTTTTTTAAAGTTTTGGCCCAAAATTTTGTGAAAGTTGTAGAAAAAAAAGTCCAATAGACTTTGGCTTTTACCAGTGCAAATTGCCCCCCAGTTGAAACAACATTTTGCAGTAACGTAACATGGGTGATGTGCCGAACAGAGGAGAAGCCGTTTCCCCTTCCTTAGCGGACTCTCCCCTGTTGCCTCCTGCCTCCTCCCCAGGACACAAAGGTGACTATCAGGTGACAGGAAATGAAACGTAGCCGTCAACGACAGGCTTCTCGCCGCGTTTCTAATTTGAGCTTGACACGCGGTATCACCTTCAGTAATTCAGCGCTTTAATAAGACCGTCATGGGCTGGCTTTTTTTGTCTCGGTGATTTGTCGTTTCCGACAGATTCGGTGATGGATGTACCAGGGGGAAGTGCCGCGCGCCAGCCGACGCTGTTAATGTAAATTTGTTTTCCGGTTTTTTCCCCGAACCGTGTTGATCCAATCACCTCCGCGTTGGATTTTCAGGCAATTGAAAGCTTATCGTTTGTTATCGAATTTGTCGCGGTATTTTGAGGCGAATGCTTTTTGGCCAAACTCTGCGCAGACGGCGGATGATTTTTTGCGAAAGCGGCGCTGTGAGCTGAAATCCTGGCGCACGCTCCCCCAAGTTCTCAGCAGTCGAGGGCGACGCACTCCGATTGGACGGCATCGGGAATGGGGGGGGGGGGGGGGGATTTACGTGCCTCGCAAGCGTTCCAGGGAATCGCGTGGTGTGCCACCCCACTACTCGGCACCGATCGCAGGGCCATATGGCGCTGCCCACTCGTCGCTGCTGCCCTTACAAATAGGCAGCAATATTTAATACGCACGTGGGTAAACATGGATAAATGATTTTTTTTACACACACAACCGCATTTACCCGCAATCTCAAAACCACTTCCAGCCCCGTTTCCTGTTTAAATGGACTGCGAAGTGTTTGAGCGTTTTCAGTGTCTCCTTTTAGTTTAAATGCATTTGGTGCGGGCGCTGTTTGCGATTTCTCTGAAGTATGTTATACACAGGTCCTGATCATTTGTAGTACTTACAGTCAGCATCAATCTGCAGCCAACTGGTTGCACAAGATCATTTTAATAAATGTTGCGGTAGATGAAATGAAATTTGTAAAGGAAAAAATAAACATCATTAGGGATCTAACTAAGGAAGATATATTCTTGCCAAGCCTGGTATAATGAACTAACCTTGGGCTATTTACATCTTTAAATGTATCCTTACATTATTGCCAAAACTGAATACATTTCCCTTGCATACTGTGTCCCTTGCAAAGTTTTACTAGAACAGATTTTATTTCTACTTTATTTATTTATTGCTGTTGAAGTGTATATTTTCTCAACAAAAACATTTTCAACATTCAAAAATGCCAAGTTGTTCACAAATTCGCACAATCATTGATTAAAACTTGCAAAATCTAGCCCTGCTGTTAAAAGTATTTATATCAAAATGAGCCCAAGTTACAACAACAATATTGGCTATCTGGCTATCTTAGCTCAGTACAAAACGTTTAAATTATTTCATGTAACTCGGCCCTGTGTTTTTCATCTTACTGTACCATCTGAAGAGAATGTAGCCGATGGTAGGCTACCTGTGCACTTCCTTACAGTATATGTCCATTTTTTTCCTATTTATCCAAGTATCCTGCAATTGGCTACTTTGATCAGATGTTGCTAAATGTCCAATGGGGAGAATTATTGATTGTGGGACTGGAGCATTTGTGATGACGAAATCGGGAGGAAGAAAGAAGAAAAATGCACAAAATAACCAAAATTTGAGGCTTTGTTGTGTGTACGTGGGAAGAGTTGTGTCTGAATTCTGTCTGTTTACATGAGGTCAGAAAGTACAGAAGGGTAATGTTCTGAAGGGCTGAGAGTCTGTGGTCATGGTGGTTATTTCTGTGGGAAACCCTGAAAAGTGCCAAACTCTCTTGCTGTATAGGTATGGAACATGCCCCACCAAGCTGTAACTTGGCGGATGGCATACCTGACAACCCAATTAAATAGTTGTCTGATATTAATATAGTGATATATATCTGATATAGTGAACAAGAATATGCAGTTCTTTTGCAGCCGTTTGTCGTAGATGTCCATAGTTTACACTGCCTCCTGAAAGCTGTATAATGTCCACAAGCAGTGGCACACCTCACAGCTCGCGAATCGTAGGCGAAGACGCCATGTTTTGGGTGACCCCGATGCCAAGAGCAAAAAAACCTGAATGGGGAGAGTGGTGTCTCGCTATAATTTCATCTACTTAAAAAAAAAAAACATACAACGTGACATAAAAATCACTCGTCTGGCAATGTGGATAGACACATTCTGTCAATAAAAGATAACAAGTTACAGCCTGATGCCTGTAATGATTTTGTCCAGCTTTAACAATATCGATTTTGTTTGTACAGCCTTTGGTTTTAGCCTGCTGTGACCGTCGGTCTCTCCCCCCCTGTCACGCTGAGTTCATCACAGTCACGCTCCCCAAATCCCTCTCTTCATGCGGTACGAGAGAAAACAGCAGGGAAGAGCAGTTCAGAAGGGCTTCGGCTTAAGATCCTGCATTAGCGCTTTGAGGCTACATCTCGCGCTTTCCCTTGCAAACTAATCAGGGTGTTTACGGAGTCACAATGTGTTACGCGTAGTTTAAAAGTTAGCGTTTGATGCTAACTGAAGGTTAGCTCGGAGTTAGCGTAGCGTACGTAGCCCACCCTGTGCTTATGACTCTCAGAGGGAGGGGGCGCAGCAGCGAGGCGGGTGTGCGGCAGGAAAGTTTTGAAACATTATGTTGTTGTTTTTTTTTTTTTTTTGGTTTTAAATCAGCGTAATTATCAGAACGAACAGCGAGTGGATTGTCAGACGCTCTTAAAACAGGTCTGTCCTGATTTGATTTGATTGGGAGTTCTGCTTGGAACTCTGATAAAATGGCTTTTCTTCTCGAGAAGCCTGACCAGAAAACCAGAAAAAAACCCGTTTGCTCGGTTGTCGATCCTATGTTTTGCATTTAGTGTTGTGCCGCGTCCACCGGTCTCCGTTATATTGACCAGAGAGGCCATTTCAGATTCAGTACCAGAGGCCTCATATCAAACACCTCCCAAGGCCACTGCAGAGCGTACTGCACATTGCTGCGAGCGTTAGCGTTCGCATGATCTTTGCTCTGCGAATCCCACGTCCATTCAAGCGCGTAATCTCGCCCGTCCTCCTCGCACTATAATATGCGGTTGCTGGGTGTAATTGCTGCGTTTTGACAAACACCTCTTTTCCGCGTTTCACGTTTTTCCCGTGCGGAAATGCGGTGTGGAAACTTACGCGTGTTAGCGCACGTAATTTCACCCTCTCTCTTCTTACTGTATAATAAAACGCTTGCCGCAAATGATGGCGTATATCTACAGGATTCTCACTTTATTGTGTCTTCCGTCATGTATTTAGATACAGTACAAATGCAGCAAATATGTCTGCCACCTCTTGCATTCACAAATACAGCAACAGTACCCAGTGTTGGAAAAATAATCGTTTTCCCATAAGGCAGAAATGCCTGGTATGTTAAATAACTGGAATATAAAGATAAAGATAAGATTTTTATTTTATTGAACCCCGTGGGGCATTTTGACCCATCCTAGTTACTTAGGAGCAGTGGGCAGCCACAGTGCAGCGCCCAGGGACCAACTCCAGTTCTGAGGCCAGTGCCTTGGTCAAGGGCACCTAACATGCATGTCTTTGAGTGTGGGAGGAAACCGGAGTACCCGGAGTAAACCCACGAGAACACGGGGAGAACATGCAAACTCCGCACAGAAAGGCCCCAAGCCGAGATTCGAACCCACGACCTTCTTGCTGTGAGGCGACAGTGCTAACCACTGTGCCACCGTGTCTGCCCAAAGGCAGTGTAAGCTGACAGCCATGCAGGCCCCTGTTTCATAAGGCTGATGTCTCTTCTCGTGTCATCGGCATTAAAACTGTTTGCCATTTGTGTCCACGCTTTGGTTTTCAGAGGTAGGCTTCACCATTTCTAAAATATCAGAAAAGTGATTTCATCAGAATGTGTATACTGTACATAATGTACATAACTTCATGTATTTTTAAGTTATGTAAAACTGGGTTCATTCTGTCTGTCCTTGAAAGACTTATTTGCAATATATTAATAAATGAGCTGGTCATCCAGTCACTGTGTATTTCCTCAGTGTGAAGGATATGGAAGGTTCTTCTTCTCGTGGTTGTGTGCTAATGGATTCTTTAAAAAAAAAAAAAAAAAACCCTTCTAACTAATACTATGCCTTTTAGCTGGTTGTGTAGAAATGGTTTTCCTGTATTTCAGAGGACATAATGGAGCTCACACTGCACTGACCGTTGTCCAGTCACTGATTTAAATGGGTACTGGGTCATGCCTGCTCATCTCTGCGCACTCCAGTACTGCCCTGAAAGCTGGAACCTGCCAGGCTGCCTCTTGCTTTGATGTATTTGAACAACTTGTTGTTCCCTTTTTTTAAAAATTTTTTTTTTTTTTTTTTTTTTTTTTTACTTCTCTCCTCAAATATGGAATTTCCGGTCACATTGGGCCATCTCCTTCTCACTTTTGGAGGATGCACCTAGCATGGCTGTCCTCCAAAAACAGAAAAAAAAAAAAGTGTAGCCAGGTGCTGGTTTTTCCCCTCTGCGCCAGCTGCTGGGCTGGAATAGTGTTCAGGTAGCTGCAGTGTAGGCCAGATGAATCCTGACAGACACGATGCAGGCCTGCTCTCTCCATGGAGCGGCTTCGAGCTGCGCACCTGGGAGCCTCTCCCTTTCAGATTTCTCACTCTCTCTCTTTCTTGCTCCTGTCTGCTCTTTCTTTTTCCCTCCCCTGTCACACACACGCACACACACACACACACACACACACGCACTCTCTCTCTCACATGCTCTGGTCTGTTCCTTTGTTGCGCTCTCCCTCCGTTTGTCTCCTGGGTAAGCCGCCTGTGTGTGTCCCTCGCAGCTGGAAGAGCAGGTGAGCCGGCTGCAGAGGGAGAAGAACGACCTGCAGTCTCGCCTGGAGGAGGACCAGGAGGACATGAACGAGCTGATGAAGAAGCACAAGGCCGCCATCTCCCAGGTAACCCGCCATCTCCCAGGTAACCCGCCATCTCCCAGGTAACCCGCCATCTCCCAGGTAACCCGCCACCTCCCAGGTAACCCGCTGCGCGGTGAGCCCACGGAGCCGGTCCTGTTCCCCGTGCGCAGCGCCGGATGGTCCTGTTCCCCTATGTGCAGCATCAGGGAAGATCCTGTTCCCCATGCACTAGTGTCAGGGACGGCCCTGTTCCCCTATGTGCAGCGACAGGGATGGTCCTGTTCCCCGTGCGCAGCGACGGATGGTCCTGTTCCCCGTGGGCAGCGCAGGAAGATCCTGTTCCCCATGCACTAGCATCAGGGACAGCCCTGTTCCCCTATGTGCAGCGTCAGGACGATCCTGTTCCCCTATGTGCAGCGTCAGGAAGATCCTGTTCCCCGTATACTAGCTTCAGGGACGGCCCTGTTTCCTGTTTTTTATCCACGTCCAGCTGATCACAAACTACAACTCACAATTGCATTCGGCCCCCGGATTCATATGAGCTGAACTACAGCGCATATTGGCCCTTACTTGTATTTTTACCACTGTCTTGGAGGGTAAACTGGTCTGGTCTGATGCATTGGGAGAGGGGTTTTGAGGACGGTGGTAGCAGGCCGCAGAAAGGACTCTGTTCAGCGCTGATGAAGTTAGCAGTGAGGAGGAACCTGTCAGCCGCTTGCATCATGCTCACTCCTCTCCTCTCTCGTGTGAAGCCTTCCTTCCCTCTGCTTCGCTGGGCTGAGTGCTTTGTCTAGTCGAGCAGACACGGCTATCTGAAATACTTCAAACGGCCCGACATTCAAATGAGGTTTAATGGTGCGCAATAAAAAAACGTCCTGTTGCTGCCGTGTTTTTCCTGCGTGGCGACGGTTAAAGGGGGAAGATTGGTTCTCTCTTTTCTTTTGTTTAGCCCCCCCCCACGCCCCGCCTCCCCCCCCCCCCCCTCCCTCCCCCCCACCC
The DNA here is from genome assembly GCA_025169545.1 of Anguilla japonica. Classification (NCBI taxonomy): domain Eukaryota; kingdom Metazoa; phylum Chordata; class Actinopteri; order Anguilliformes; family Anguillidae; genus Anguilla; species Anguilla japonica. The sequence continues at coordinate 7,430,439 of CM045891.1, forward strand.
GCCCCAACGGGTGCATTATTTCTTTGTGTCTGCTCAAGCTGAGACAAAATCCATGTGTGGAGAAAACCCCTCGTACACACCCCCACGCACGCACAAACACACACACACACACACAAACACACACCCGCATGCACGCACAAACGCACGCACGCACGCACGCACGCACGCACGCACCGTACTTGTACGCGTCATTCTCCGCCTCGGGGCCGCGATTTTACCCGGGTTTAAATTAAAAAACATTTGCATTCCTCCATAGTCAGAGGTGTCTGCTGCACACCCCCCCCCCCCCCGCCATCCTTGTGGTTTTATCCCATCTGTGCCTTCGCCCGGCCGGCTGGGATTTCCATTGTCGCTGCCGGCTGATTTCTGCGCGCCGCGCGGGAACTCGTCTGGAGCCGCGCTGATTGGTCCGCGGGACCGCTCAGAAATCGCCTGAGATGCGCGGCCCTGGTGCGGAAGCACAGTGCGGCCGTCTGGCCTGTCGCGAATGAGTTTTTAATTTGACGGCCCCGACCGCAGTGCGCACTCGAGCGCGCCTTTAAGAATGTGCGTGTACATTCGGATACGTCAGCTGCATGCAGAATGAAGCGGAACACTGTGAGATTCAAGTGCAGGCCGTCTACATATACAGATTTGTGACCCGTGTGTTTGTTCACAAACACAAATGGACTCCAGAGCTCCTACCATATGCTTTCCATTGAGCTTGAGAACTCACACACACAAGCACACACACACGCAAACACTTGAGCCATGTACATGCACACACACACGCGCACACACTCACGCACACGCACACGTACACACACACACACACATGTCCCGTAGCGTGAGGTTGTCTGACTGCTCCCCCTCTCTCCTCAGTCTATGCGGGACCTGGTGCCATACACACACACACACACAGACACCCACATCCCATAGTGTGAGGTTGTCTGACTCCTCCCCCTCTCTCCCCCCAGTCTACTCGGGACCTGGTGCCATACACACACACACACACACACACACACACACACACACCCACATCCCATAGTGTGAGGTTGTCTGACTGCTCTCTCTCCCCCTCTCTCCCCCCCCCCAGTCTACTCGGGACCTGGCTCAGATCAGCGACCTGCAGGCCAGCTGGAGGAGGCCATGAAGGAGAAGCAGGAGATCCAGGAGAAGGTAGGGATCCACCCACCCCCTGGCTCCACCCCCCCCCCTCCCTCCTCCCCGGGTCGTTTGACTGGCGCGCCCTTGGCACGATCAGCCGTAAATCCCGCCCTGGAGGGGGGCTGGGGGCTGAGCTCAGGATTAGCGCGAGCGGCCCCAGCCCGATAGCCGGCTCACTTCAGCGCTAATCGCGCTCGGCGCCCCGATACCCATCTAAGGCTCCTGAGCCCTCCGGGGGCCGACCTGCCGGAGGAGCCGCTGCCTTTAATGACTCCTCATGTGCTCTGCTGCAGAGGGCCTCATTACCCAGCGCCCCTCACCCTCCCACCTTATCCCGCTCGCTGCCTCAGAGCCGCGCGCCGCTATGCTTAGCCCGCTAGCGGGAGGCTCTGGTCACCGTAACCCTGTTATGAGGCACTTTGCGGCCTAACCAGCGAGCTGAGCACGGCCCTCCCCTTTCCCACACAGTCACTTTTTTCACCATTATTCTGCCTTGGTGGGGTGAGTCCACTTCCCGCTGTGGGCTCCAGGGGCACCCAGGCGTCGCTGCCTTTCGCCAGTACGTCGTTCGCTCCTGAAGCGTTGAAACAGTGAGTGGGATAAGATGGGAGGGTAAGGGGCGTGGGTGGTCTCGCATAGCCAGACCACATCTCCGCACTTCGTTTCAGCGCTGTGCCAGCGCTGGAGAAAGGTCTGACTCAACCCATTATCATTCTGGTATAGGGGGGAAAAAAACGCTCTGGCTTGTTTGTATTTCTTTAAACCAGTCACAATCGTCTTGGGCGGCGCTAAGCCCAGGATGCAGCGACGGTGCCTTGCAAAAACGGCAACACGCAGATAGCGGAAGGGGAGGAGAATTCCGACTGAAATAGTCAGCCAATGGCAGGCTTATACCCACAGGTCTATATCCTGTGAGTCAGACTAGCTTTTGGAACAACAGCAGTGAAACTGCTCTATTCATAACTGCTGGGGCATTGTTCCCAAGTCAGCCTTTGGAAAAACGGAAAGCCACCTGTGCCTTTGTAATAGCTACTTAATGATTGTGCTACACTACATTCTGCCATTTATACATGCTGTTATCCAATCCCTCAGTATTTTTTTAATAAAACTGGATGTCTGTACTGAAGCAGGTCAGGTTAACTACCTTGCTCTAGAGTGCCACAGCAGTGCCCCCCAGCTGGGATTGGAACCCGCAGCCTCTTGAGAAACCCAGAAATCCAGTTCTGTGTTTTCTTTGTCTCGCCGTTTTGAGCGAAGTTTCGACTGTGGTGTCACGGATGAAATGACGGAATGTGCGTTTTTGACAAACGATATCACGGCGACACAACAAAGGCTCCGCCCGGGGGCACTTCGGTAACGTCCCGGAGCGAGAGGCTCGATTCAGACAGGCTCCAGCGCCGGGAGGATGACAGGTCGAATGTGAGATGTGAGGCAGGAGGAGGGTCATGGCTTCGCAAATTAACCGCTGTCTTTATTCACACTTGCTGCGTTGCGCTTAGCTTTTTCTCTGTTCAATTTTTAAAGAAATATATATATATATATATATAAATAATAAACATTTTTATTTATCACATTTGCGGATGGCTGAGTGCCTTGAGCAGTGAGTGTGAGAAATGACAGTATTCTGTCAGCACGGCCCGTATCTATGGAGACCTGGAGTCTGTGCTGATGTTATTATTACTGTATCACTAAGTGTAGATTCATTAGGGTAGGGTAATGAATGGCATCACAGCAGCCTCGCTGTGCATGTGAAGCTGTAGGAGCTGTCAGAGAGAGAGCCCTCTCATTGGGCGAAGAGCGTCTTTGGCCTGGTTAGCATGTGCTGTTCTCACCCCCCCCCCCCCCCCCCCCCCCTTCTCCCTCCAGCTCCAGTCCCTGCAGAGCCAGCTGGACTTCCAGGAGCAGTCCATGGTGGAGAAGTCCCTGGTCAGCCGGCAGGAAGCCAAGATCCGCGAGCTGGACACCAAGCTGGAGTTTGAGAGGACCCAGGTCAAACGCCTGGAGGTGAGCTGGGACTGGAGGCGGAGGCGGAGGGGAAAGGGGGATGGGGGTGGGGGAGAGAAGGATGGAAGGGTTAATGGAGTGCGTGGGAGGAACAGAGAGAGAGCTGTGAAAGAGAGAGAGAGTCAGGTGGTCAGAGGGCAAGAGCGCGGAGAAGAACTGAACTTGGTGACCTCTGGCCGACTTCCATCCTTTGCCCACGCGGCGATGGTTCCGGTGCTCGTGAGTGGGGTAATAGAGTGCCGTACGGGTGAGCTGTTCTCAGGAGCACCGCCACCCTCACTGCCCCTTGCCCCCATACAGAGGCACTGTGTCAGGTTCTCATCCTCATGGCATACATCAGCTCCTGACTCAGACGTGATAATAGTCAGTAATGCCAGTAGAGGAGTAGTTCTTATTCCGTCCCTTATAGAGGAGACGTTATCGGAGGTTGAAAGTTCCGATGTACAAATAAGTTTTTATGCACAAGTATTGTGGAGGTGGGACAGTGACTAACAATGCATATAAGATTATACAGAAGACGGGTCTGGAGATAACTGTACATGTCTTCGTATCTTTTTCCCTTTTTGTGTTTGTGGTTTCTGAACCAGCCGAGTCTTTATCCTCCGGTGTCTTCCGGCTTTCGTCCATCATACCCGTCCAGCCAGCAGGAGCGCTTGCTCTGATCAAAAAGGCCCATTTGTGCTACCTGCGCGTGTCACACGATCGAAACGTGCTGTAAAAATAAAAAACATTGTTCCCGGCCCTCTTAAAACCGCGTGAGAGTGTCTCACACGACTAAACGGCGAATCTGAAAGTGTCCGTCGCACATCTAACTCCATAGCCAGTAGCCCCTCCCCCTCCCCCCCGCTCCCGGTCCCGCGGCTAATAGCACATTCGCTCGACGATGTCGCGTCTCGTAATTTAATCATTTCGGAATTACGTTCCCGTTATTGCCGGAGACGAGGAGGTGAATCGTTTTTTTTTCCAATTTGGTCCGGCCGCTGTAATTAAACAGCGTTCCCCCCGAGGGCCGCCTGCGCCCGTTCCCTCGCGCGGCTAAACCGCGGTGTTTACCGACGCCCCCCCCCCGCGCGAATCTCTCGACATCGTTAGTTACGACGGGCGCCTCTCGTCAGCACCCCCCCCGGCTCACGTAAACACTCCGCGTTAATAAAGCTAGCGCCGCCACAGCACACACACACACACACACACACACACACACACACGCGAGCTCTCAGGCCTTTTTTTTTTTTTTTCCGCCTTTTCCGTGAGTGAAGGCTAACGCTAGCGGCCAACCGTGGGAGACGCTCGCGAAGTTCTCGATGTTCGCGTCAGACGCGTCCAGCAAACAAACAGTGGCAGAAACTAATTGGTGTGAGAGCCGGGAGGCGGCACGGCCGTCGTGTTTTTTTTGCGCTATTTTTGTTTGGGCGGCTGACGTGTAGCCGCCGCACGGACGGATAAATTAATTATGCGAAGTGTCACTTTCTGCAGCCCGTTCTGCATCCTGGCCCCTGTGTAAACCGATTGGAAGAACATTCACAAAGTATTTTTAAAACTTGAATGTTACACTCGAGGGCTTGAGACGTTGATGTGAAGTGCACTCTGAGACGCTTCAGTGGAACATGGAGTCAGATTTTATTTGATCAATCAGGTGGTTGCCTGGCTGATTAATTGGTTGTGCATTTGAAGATGAACATCACGTTCTCTGCTGTGCCATGGCATTAGCCCTAGGTAGGAGAGGGAACACTAGAAATGAAAGGGGTCTCTACTGCTTATGGTCTTCTGGATTGGCTTAAGTGCAGGAATTTTGAAGCAGCCGGGCTCAAATTGAAGGATTCTTGAGAACGGGATCCGATAAAGATGTTGGAAGATTTCATCTTGGAATTGTCAAAATATTTTGGTCTGTTCAGCCCTTTTTTCCATCAATGAGATGGATCACTAGCACAGCTCAGATTTGTCATGTATGAAAGTGCAGTGGGGACTAAAAGGGGATGATCTTTTTGGTAGTGAGCTTAAGTTTGAGGAAGAAAGCCTTTCAGGAGAGGGCTTTTGTGCATCATACATACATCTCCTGTCATTCTTCACTTACAGTATTACACGTGATGTTCCATCGTGCTGGGAAGAATGCCTTTCTTAGCTCATGTTTTTTTTTTTTTCTCTGACCTTGTCATCTATATTTTCAAGAATTGCTTGTGTCTTTTTATAAAATGGAAGGCATTAAATAGCAGCTGTGTTCAGGGTTTAAGAACATAATATTCATTGCACATTTCAGTATTGCCCGAGTTGTTTTTTTTTTTGCATCTAAATATGTATGGGGAGGACAAATTCTATTCAAAGGCTGTGTAAAGTTACTTATTTAATTATGAAACACGGATACAATTGTTAAAGAGTTAAAAGGTAGCAACGTTCCCGGTGTTGAAGTGTAGACCAGTAAACAAAGCATTTTTTTCCCTTTTTTTAAATGACATTTTCAAGATCGTGCGACCTTTCAGATTATGATGCACAGCTGCATTGGAAATGATACACAGGGAATCAAACAAAAAGGGTACATGACTCACGGCAGTCAAGTAACGCGTTGAAATGTTTTCCCATTTACTAAGAGCTGTATAAATAGAAAGTAACAACGGCAGAAGTAAGCATTTGTGATACAGCGTGCACGCGGTATCGTTTCATGATACGGTCCAAAACGATGTCTGAAAACATCGGAGAGGTGGTCGGCGAGAAAAGCCCCCTCCTGGTTTTTTCTTGAGCGCGTCAGCGGTCAGTTTCTTTTCCTGTCAGGTTTTAACAGACCGAGGGCCCTGCTCTGGCCCCTTGTGTGCTGAGAGAGAGAGAGAGAGAGAGAGAGAGAGAGGAGAGAGAGGAGAGGAGGGAGAGAGAGAGAGAGAGAGAGAGAGAGAGAGAGAGAGAGAGCGAGAGAGAGAGAGAGGGGGAGAGAGAGAGAGAGAGAGAGAGAGAGAGGAGAGGGAGAGAGATAGAGAGAGAGAGAGAGAGAGAGAGAGAGAGAGACGAGAGAGAGAGCGAGAGAGAGAGAGGAGAGAGAGAGAGGAGAGAGAGAGAGAGAGAGAGAGAGAGAGAGAGAGAGAGAGAGAGAGAGGGAGGGAGAGAGAGAGAGAGAGAGAGAGAGAGAGAGAGAGGACCTTGAGTCTGAGTAAGCCTCCGCTCCGCCTGCGGAGGCGCGATCGATAGGCGCGGTACGGGAGCGAATCAGATCGGAGCGGTGCCCGTGCGGGCGAGCGGGGGGGGGGGGGGGCGCTCTGACGCCCACGCGCCAGGCCGAGCGGGCGCTGGAACACGCACACACACACACACACCGCCCTGGGGCTCGGGCTCGGCTCTCTCCGAACTGCAGCCGCACCGCGCGTCCGCTCTGCCCCCCCCCCCCCCCCCCCCCCCCCCCCCCGCTCCGAGGGCGTAGCTTATTAGCGCTTTAATTGGAGGAGAGCGTTTCCTCCGGTGCGCCCGCGCCGCCGCCAGTGGCAGGCCTACTTCCTGGACCGGTACGGGATAATCAGTCCAGGAAAATGTAATCAAATCAATAACAGAGCTATGAAATGAGGATGTCCTGTTGAATTTATTCAGTCCCGTTCGCATTGGTAGAATACATTATCACATAATACGATTGGCTGCGGGTATTCAGTCCAAAAAAAAAAAAAAAAAAAAAAAGGAATAAAAAACACATTTCGGACTTGTGCATGCATGAGGAGCCTGATAGATTGTGAATAAATTGTATTTGTAAGACCTGGTTTACATTATCTCGCCACATTTCATTACGCTGGACCTGCGTGCGTTCACTGGGAGAGCGTGGCGAATGGCATAAATCATAAATAGTGCTTCACGAATAACGCAGAATATAATAAATAGGGAAACTCATAAAAGAGCATCTTCCACTGGACCTGTCCAGAAGGAGGGACGGATCTGTGTGAACAATGCGCTGTCCTCCGCACACCCCTCATTGTCATCACTAGAGCCAAAATGGCTCCGAGGCTGGCTTTGCGCCAAGTCTTTTATCTTTCTTATCATTTCATTACATTTATGAGTATTTTTCAGCGATCGCTATCGAGCTCAAATTATACTCTCTCTCTCTCTCTCTCTCTCTCACGCTCTCTAGGCAAAGGCTGCGTTACATTTCTCGTCACAGACTTTTAACTTTCTCGTGCGAGAGCTTCGCTCAAACGCCCATCCCTCTAATTGACAAAAAATTGAAATGTCATTCAGAGTTCTGAAGTATTGGTGAAAGCCGCAAACTACTTACGGAGCTAAACGGTATGGATCGGCGTGTTGATGGGGTAATATGAGGGGATTATGATCGGTATGATGGGGTCGCTCATGACCTGCTTCCAGGAACGGTTGGCGTTTTGGTCTCGTCGGCTCCGTGCCGCGGCTTTAAACGCTGAGAGAGCGTCTGACCTGGTCTTGACCGTGTTTTTGACCCCCTTTCCTCGGTCCTCAGAGCCTGGTGGCGCGGTTGAAGGAGAACCTGGAGAAGATGACGGAGGAGAGGGACCAGCGCAGCGGCGGGGAGAACCGGGAGAAGGAGCAGAACAAGCGCATGCAGAGGCAGCTCCGCGACATCAAGGAGGAGATGGGCGAGCTGGCGAAGAAGGAGGCCGAGGCCAGCCGCAAGAAACACGAGCTGGTGAGACTGTCACAGAGACCTCCACAGAGACTGTACAGAGACTCTTAGAGACTTTACAGAGACCACTGCAGAGACCACTATAGAGACTCTACAGAGACCACTACAGAGACTGTACAGAGACTCTTAGAGACTGTACAAAGACCACTGCAGAGACCACTACAGAGACTACAGAGACTGTAAAGAGATTCTACAGAGACCTACAGAGACTGTACAGAGACCTCTGCAGAAACTCTACAGAGACTGTACAGAGACCACTACAGAGACTCTATAGAGACCACTACAGAGACTCTCACAGAGACCACTACAGAGACCTCTACAGAGACCACTTCAGAGACTCTACAGAGACTGTCTGGGGTCTGACGCTTCGTTCTGACCTCGCGAGGTTGACGCTAACCCTGCACGTCTTGCCCGCCGGCAGGAAATGGACATCGAGAGCCTGGAGGCGGCCAATCAGAGCCTGCAGGCCGATCTCAAGCTGGCCTTCAAGAGGATCGGCGACCTGCAGGCGGCCATCGAGGACGAGATGGAGAGCGACGACAACGACGACCTCATCAACAGGTGCGCCGCTTCTCGCCCTCGGCCTCCGCCAAAACCACAGTCCTTTTGTTTTTTTTGTTGTTTTTTTTTTTTGTTGTTTTTTTAGAAACGAGACCTGCGTCTCCGCCCCAGCCCTCGGCAGCGCGCTCGACAGCAGCAGCTTCGCACGGCTGCATTAAACATGGATGCGGTGGTGCGGGGGACGGGGGGAGAGGGGGGGGGCGGCGCGGGTTCGAGACCGGCTCCCTGTTCACAGGGTCTCGGAATAAAGCTGTCATAAAGTCTCCCTGGATTCCCCCACGTCCTCCTCCACATTCTCTCCAAGATCTATTACCTGAAAAGAACATCTGCTTAATTTCAGTGTTTAAATCTTTCTTTGTTCCCTTCTTCCTTCAGCTAGGTGAAGCTGCCCTGGTTTATTCGTATCCCCCCGTGCCCTGTTCCTGTTTCTCCGTTTGTTTGTTTTTTTCTTTTGTTTGGGTCCCTGCTACGAGAAAATGTTCTGTATTTTTTTTTTGTTTTTTTTTTTTAACGGGAAGAGGCGCGTGGTTGGGCCGTGGCACGCCGACCGGGTGTTATAAATAAATAAGCGCTCGGAGTGTCGCGGGGCGGGGCCTGTCCGTCCTCGTCCCGGTAACGAGAGGGGTCCGGATGAGACCGAGGCGTCGCCCGGGAAACGCCGTTCGGACCCCTTGAGAGGGAAGGGGGAGCACGGCCGTTACCGGATTTCCACAGAACCCTGGTTGCAGCTCTCCTCAGCCTCGCTTCTTGTTATTTTTTACACCCCCTCCACCCCCTCCCCCCCCTCTCTCCCCCCCCTACCCTCTCCCTCCTCCCCCCCCGGCCATCCCTCGGAGACATCGTACCATTTTATTCAGGTTGTTTGTTTTCTTTTATGCTTTTTTTTTTCCCCTCTCTCTCTCTCCCCTCACTTCTCTTTTTCTCTTGTTTTCCTTTTTTCCCCCCCCCGCTCATCCCATCCATGGTCACGGCCAGTCTGCAAGACATGGTGACAAAGTATCAGAAAAGGAGGAATAAGACGTGAGGCTCCCCGGCGCTCGTTATCTGGGTTTTTTTTTTCTTTTTTGTTTGGTTTTTTTTTTTTACTACCCTCCCGCCGGGCCGACCCGACCGGGCCGGCGGCGGCCCGGAGGAACGGTGCGGTTTCTGAGAGAGCCTTTCCGCCGGACCGGCATTCCAATCTGCAGCCCACGGCCCCCCCCCCTGCTGAACCGAACGCGGGCCCGCCTCCGCATCCGCGGCTCAGCGAGCGCGCTCCGCGGCGCACAGCACCTTAAGTGCGCCCCTTTCCTTCCTTTGGGCGAAAGGGCAGAGCGCTAAGCGCTCCGTGTGAACACACCGCCCTTCCGGCTGCTTCTTCAGCTGCGTTGCGAGCGGCCTTTTCCGCCCGCGGTGCTCGGAGCGTGCGGACGAGGGCCCGGGCGAGCTCCGCACCTGAGGGGGCGGGTTCTTACGGCGGTAAAAAAAAAAAACGCGGCTCAAGCAGCTGGGGTCGGGCCGCGCAGATTGCCGGAAGGTTCCCGGAAAGGTCTCGGCGATGCCGCGCCGTTGGCCGTGCGATACGGCCGCTAACCCCCGCGCCTTGCTCGTGTGACGTGACTAATTCGTACCGCGCGTGGATTCACTGCATGGCGAGCACCTCGTGCTCCTAAAACAGCACCCCCTTTGCCCCACCCCACCCTACCCCCCTCTACTCCATGTTCCCCTTTTTCCCCATGAGGTAACTGGGCAAAGCACAGCCCTGTGATGGAATATCCCGCGCAAGGTAAGGTTTTACTTCCTGAAACTGTCCCTAGAGAGCGTGTCCTGGCCCTCTTGTGTATGCCATCCTACTTAGTAACAGTTCTGTGCCCTTCGTGTGTCATTACCTAATTCCCCCCCCCCCCCCCCCCCCCCCCCGACCCCTCACTGCAGGACCCCTTCTCTTTGCTTTGGGGGGGGGGGGGGCTTCAGAGAGCTCCATCTGTCGGGTCTACTGAGTGCTTGGGCCCGGCCAATCAGGACGAGTCCCTCAGACACAAGTTTTAAATGAGCGCCTTGAAATGTAGCTCACCCATTTCGGGCTCTCAGCTTGTTTTTTGTACGGATTTAACGATTTGAACATTAACGTGTTGGAGGGAAAGGCTGCTTTCTGCCGTACGAACAAAGCTGTTTGCCTCCTGACAGCACCGGTATATCTCAGGGATTTTTGCGCCATTGTACCGGGAGAGGTTGGGTCAGCAGTGTTGTTTTTGCAGACTCGTTTTCAATGACTGAAGGTCTACAGGCTGCCTGCCTAATCAGCATCGAGGATGGCGTATTTAAAAATGCTTTTGAAAGGATTGATTGGTTGAATTTCCATGGTTACCTGAGTGCAGTTGAAATTCCTTTCATCTTCATTGAATAGCCGTATAACATAAATGAAAGCAGAGGCAAGGGTAGAATTGATTTCAGGTAACTGAAGGTTTGCTGAATGAGCCAGACACCTGGAATATGTGAGAGCACTTTGAAATAATATGAACTAAGTACAGGAAGGAAGGGTGTCTCTTAATGGATATATTGCTGCATTTCCACTCCTGCCAAAGATTCCTCTTCATCGTGAACTTGAATGTCGCTTTTTTTTTGCTTTTTATCTATTATGTTTTTGTTTCAGGCGCAATGTGTAGTTTTATGGTTCAGATCGCAGACCCTCACCCGCGACCTCTCGTGGCTGGATATCATTACCGCGTTCCTTTGATGCTCGGAGAGGAAACGCTCTCTGCGGATTTACGCAGACGCACTGCGCAGACGTTCAGTCGCGCGCAGACGTGACCCGCTGCTTTCCTGTCACGGGCAGAACCTCGCGCGTAGTCGTCCGGCGTCGAGTGCGTTCGGCGCCGTTTTTTGAGCTCCAGGGGCCGGGGGGGGGGGGGGGCCCTCTGAACGAACGAGCGTGAAAGCGAAGCGGGAATCCGAGCGGGATCGGAGCGGGTGGCGGACGGAGCCGAGCGGGGCGGGACGGAGACGTGCGGCCGGCGGGGGACGCGCTGTCGGGAGCGATTAGCGTCTGGCGGCGCGGCCCCCCCCGTTGGGTTGTTTTGTGAGCCCTGGCTCCGGTGCCGTCTAAGCGGAGGTGCGAGCTTATGTGGGACACAAATCGTGTGTGACACCCCCCCCCCCGCGCGGCGCCAGAGCGCCCGATTACAGCGCCCCCCCCCCGTCCCGCGGCCGCTTCGTCTCGCCTGTCTCCCCCCTGCCCCCTTACCCAGAAGGCACTGGGGCGGCGCGCGTGCAGCAACAGTGCTTCGGTGAGCACTTTCGATTAGCCGCCGGCATTAGACCCCCGTTATGACCTCGAGAGCGCGCGTGCCAAGAGGAGGACGCCCCTGAAGGACGGCGGGGCTGATCCGAGCTGATCCGAGCTGATCCGAGCCGATAGGCTCGTCAAAGGCGCGGATGGGAGCGCGCGAACAAATAGTTTCGGTAAATAGTCTCCTCGAAGAGCGGCGCCAGCCGGATGCCCCCACGGACCCCGGCGGACAGGAGATTTTAATATCAAGGTCGAAACGTGTAAACTGCTCTTCCGCAGCCCGCCGTGTTTGGACCTTTTACCCAGAGTGCAACGCGCTGTTGAGATTGAGATTGTCTTCAGGCACCGGAGAATTGGCTGCTCTTTTCAATAAGTGGGTTAATTCCGTTTTCCCCCCAAAAAACGAATTCTGTACAATGACATTAGAGAGAGGGTGAGGAAGAGAGGGAGGGGGGGGCGGGGGGGTCCTCTGAGCTGGGGGGGGGTGTCAGGGCAGGCGGGGAGCAACTCTATTGGTGATGTAAGCGTCGTGGAGCCCAATGTCATCCCTGACTGACTGTGACTTCAGAGGGTAGGCGGTGTCTGCTCACCCAACGCCGCTCCTCTTGCCGCCTCCAGGCAAGAAGGACTCCCAGCCAATAGGGACGCCTTAGCCACGACACGTGACCGACCGCGCGAACAGAACGCCTCACAGACCAGCGGTCCGCACCATTGGCCGGATGATTGATGCCCGGGGCTCCTCGCGGTGCTCGATCAAAACGAGGGGCTTGTCCCCCTGGTCCTGGCATCATTGAGCAGCGCAGCGCATCGAGAGCCAGACGTGGAGCGCGTCCAGCTGCGATCCTCGCTCTTTTCACTCTCGCGTCTCAGAGTCACAGAAGTTTGGGCTTGAAGTCGTGATAATGCGCCAAAACGCTGGTGCCTCCAAGCCGTGTATGGTACGTCCGTGGAATTCCTTTTTTTTCCCCCGCTCTGTTCCGTGGAGAGTAATGAGGAACCACAACGCCAGTGGCAGCACGGCAGCGTCTGCTAGGAGCTGCGGCTAATCTGAGGAGATGGGCATGTGTCAGATCTCAAATAACAACCCCCCCCCCCCCCCCCATTCCATACACACACGTTATTATAAATCCCAGAATTAACCTGGGGAACGGGGAATTATTTTAAAAAAAACAAAAAACGGACGGGATTCCCTGATTCCTCCTGGCTTGCGGCAGGAGTGGTGGCGGCGGCGGTAGCGGCAGCGGCGGCCCGCTTCTTCGTCTCCGTTCACCGGCTCGTCGACAGCCCCGGGTCGGCTCGGCTTCGGCTCGTCCGCGGCAACAACCCGCCGTCCGCGGGAAGCCTTTGATGGCCCGGGGTACGAGGAGCCGAGTTAATTACGGCTTCAGAAGCGCCGTTTTTGCGTCCCTCTCGATGGCGTCCTCCTTGGCCCGCCGCCCCCCGGCCCTGAGTTATTACGCACTTAAGCAGGAAGAAAGGGAAGCTCGCCGATACGCTTTCATATTTACGGGAGGGCCATTATCTAATAGCAGGGCTCTTTGTGCTGTTTGCAAGCACCGGCGTGCCCCCCCCCCCCCCCCACCCCCCCCCCCCCTCCTCCTTTTACACCACTCAATTTTCAGTGCCTCTTTGACTGAGCTTCGTTTCGATCCGAGCGACGCCCCCGCCCTAGCAGAGCCCCTTCTGCGGGGGAAGGCCGTGTCCGCAGAGTCTCTCTCGCCATTGACCGGCTCTTCCGATCGTTGTCGGTCGCGGGAAAATCGCTGCTCGGTAACGCCAAGCCGCTCTGCTAATGGACCTGGCTGCTGGGACCCCAGTGGTGGGCTGGGGAGTAGGGGGGGGGTGGTGATGGGGGGGAGGTGGGGGGGGTGGGGGGGGCTTTGTGTCTTGTCATGTCCATCACACGATGGCTTGTGTTCAGGTGACTCGGTGTCTCTGCTTGTGTGCGTGTGTGCATGTTTTAAAGGTGCTTAGTGGACATGCTGGAGTGTACTCTCCCCGGCCCGTCCTGTTCCCTGGGGTGCCTCACCGGTTCACCCCTGCAGAGGAGGAGTAGTTTGGGTTGGCTCTGAGCTCTCAGTGTTTGCCGTTCTTCCGCTGTGCTCCTGCTGTTTCTGTGAAGGGTAGAAAAACGATGGTTCCGTGGGAAAAGATGACCGAGCCGGGGTGTGGGAGGGTGTGAAAGGCCCTCGTCTTCCTCCTCCTCGATTTCTCTCTCTCCTCCCAGCTTGTCGTGTTGTGTGTTGCCCTAACTGGAATGTGGCTTTTGGAATGCAACAGAAGAAACTGTCGTTGGATGTTTTTAACTGCACCCCTGACTCCACCCCACAGAGACATCACTCACAGCACATAGCAACAGCAACAAATAATCCCTCACTGCAGTTACAGCACATAGCAACAGCAACAAATAATCCCTCACCGTAGTTACAGCACATAGCAACAGCAACAAATAATCCCTCACAGCAGTTACCGCACATAGCAACAGCAACAAATAATCCCTCACAGCAGTTACAGCACATAGCAACAGCAACAAATAATCCCTCACCGTAGTTACCGCACATAGCAACAGCAACAAATAATCCCTCACAGCAGTTACAGCACATAGCAACAGCAACAAATAATCCCTCACAGCTGTAACTGTACATCACATAGCAACAGCAACAAATAATCCCTCACAGCTGTTACAGCACATAGCAACAGCAACAAATAATCCCTCACAGCTGTAACTGTACATCACATAGCAACAGCAACAAATAATCCCTCACCGTAGTTACCGCACATAGCAACAGCAACAAATAATCCCTCACAGCAGTTACAGCACATAGCAACAGCAACAAATAATCCCTCAAAGTAGTTACCGCACATAGCAACAGCAACGAATAATCCCTCAAAGTAGTTACAGCACATAGCAACAGCAACAAATAATCCCTCACCGTAGTTACACATAGTTACAGCAACATAATCCCTCACCGTAGCAACAGCAACAAACAAATAATCCCTCACCGTAGTTACAGCACATAGCAACAGCAACAAATAATCCCTCACAGCAGTTACAGCACATAGCAACAAATGACATGAGAAACAGACAAAACACTGTAATGAGGAAGCTTTTGTGCGTTTCCCAGGTCCTGTGTGTGGGGGTGGGGGGGGGGGGGGGGTCTGTCTGTCTCCTCGTTTCTTTGCAACGTTTCTTTCCCAAACCTAGTGCCTGCCCCTTTCCTCCGCCCCCACGCTAACACTCTTGACCGGCGTTCAGCGGGTTTTTGGAGGGTCTCCCTAACCCTCGCCCTCTCTCCCCGCAGCGGGGACGAGTCCGAGACGGATTCCGAGGTGGAGGGCCGCGTGGACGGGGTCAAGTCGTGGCTCTCCCGAAACAAGGGCTCCTCCTCCAAGAACCTGTCGGACGACGGCAGCCTGAAGAGCACCAGGTGAGCGTGGCGCCCCCTGTCTTTCCCGTCGAGAATGACTCGGCGGTGGCGGTTCCCGTTCTTTCTCCCGCCACGTGAAGGCGTAACGCGATGGAGGTTGTCTGGGGCGGGACGGTGGGGGGGGGGGGAGGCCGGCAGAGGGATCAGCGTTCGGCTGCGTCTCTCCCCCCTCTTCCCCCCTGCTTTCCGTCCCCCCGCAAGATGGAGGCGACTCTCGACAGATTTATCGACGCGCCCCGTAGCCAGCTGGCAGCGCCTCCTGCCAAGCCCCCCCCCCCCCCGCCCCCTCCCACCCCCCCCCCCCCTCCCCCCCGCTCCCCGAGATTAATGGATCAGCCCGCGAGCTGGCAGCTCAGATTGCCCCCGAAATTCTGTCTGTTTTCGAGGAGATTTAGCGCTCCCATTTATACGGCTCACAACTTTTAAAACTTTCCTTTGGAGATGTTCTGTCAGGGTGACATACTGCAATCAGGGCCGGCTGAGAGCTCGCTGATTGCCCCGCGCCGCTGTTTGCCAGTGGCCTGAATCTTTAGCTTGGGCCACTGCCCGCTGCTGCCGCGCCGCTGCCGCTGTCCCGCAGTGAACATGGCTGTGGAAGGCTGTGGCGCAGGCGGTGGGGGTCTTGAGCACAGTTTCGGAGACTGCCGGTTTAAATCTCGATGCGGGGGGGGGGGGGGGGGGGGGGTGCGTTACCGCAGGCTGTAACTGGACGGCAGGGTGACCTGCCTGGTTTCAGTTTGGCTTTATTATTTTCACCCGACCCTCGCCGTTCTGCTCCTCCCGGGCTCACGGCTAACCTTTATTATCGAGTCCGATCTGTTTATCTTAGTCCAATTAGATAAGTCCATTAACGGGTTCGCTCTTCTTAATCTACACGTTTAGCGCTCATTAAAATTAAAATTCCTTTGATTAAATACCGATATTGAAAATGGATGGGGGGGTTGCTTTTGCCAATTTATTATTTTTAATTAGAATTTACCTCATTTTTTTTTTTTGTATTATTTAGCTGTGCCAATACCTTCAGGCTTAAGTTGCCCCGCTAGGATTTTGACATTAAATCGTGTTTGTTTTCCAACTTTCCTTTTGTTGTGTTCTGGTGCTTACGTGCCCAGCTCTCATTCACCGTTTTTCCTTTTCCCTGTGTGTAATTTGTCCGTGAACCCTCTCTCTCTCTCTCTCTCTCTCTCTCTCTGCGCGCCCTTTCTCCGTCCGCGTCTCCGTTTCTGCGCTGCGCTGCTCTTCCCCCCCCCCCCCCCCCCCCCCCCCGGCCGCCTCCGCGCCCCCCAGGTACGCGGCGAACGCGGACGTCAAAGAAGCGAAGGAGGGGAAGGAGGGCAAGGAGTGGAAGGAGAGCGGCAAAGAGGGCAAGGAGGGAGAGCAGAGCAGGTCGGTGTCGGTCATGAGCTCGCTCAGCTACAGGAAGCGCTCGAACCTGAAGGACTCCATCGGGGGCGCGGGGACGAGAGCTCGCTCTTCAGCGCGCTGAAGGAGCAGTCCGACCCGCACGACCGCGCCGCCTTCCGCAAGGCCAAGTCCCGCCCGGCGGACGGCCAGGACGACGCGCCCTCGCTCGCGGCCGGCCCCCGCAAGAAGGCCCCGGCGGGCGACGACCTGGACGACCGCGGCTCGGTCATCTCGCAGGCCTACTCCGAGGCGAGCAGCCGCGCCCGGATCGGGCTGGACCGCCGCTGGTCCTCCATGAACCCCGACTTCGACAAGGAGTCGACCGCGTCCTCGCTGGCCCCCGGCAGGGCGTCCGCCCGGCGCGGCGCTGGACCCGGACGACGACGCGGCGTCCGTGCTGAGCGGGCTGGGGCCCGGCGAGCCCGCGGGGCCTGCGCCGCAGCGCCTCCTGGCTGGACGACGGGCGCAGCGGCTCGTACGGGCCGCCCCTCAGCCCGGGCCTGGGCCGGCGCTCGGGCGGCCGCAGCCCCGGCAGCGTCAGCATGGCGTCCCTGGCGCGCAGCAGCCGGCTGAGCGAGTTCGGCCTGGATGTGGACGACGGCGCCAGCGTGGCGTGCAGCGAGAGCCGCGTCTCCGCCTACAGCCCCCGCTCGGCCGGCCGCAGCTTCTCCGTGCCGCCGCAGCCCCGCCCCGCCGACGGCAGCCCCCCCGACGCCTCCGACGTCAAGCCCGTCGGCCACCGCAACTACCTGGACCCGGACCTGGAGGCGGCCATCAACGAGGTGCTCAGCTTCAAGCCAATCAAGTTCAAGAGGCGGAGCCTGGAGGACTCGGACGCGGCGGACGAGGAGGCCAAGGCGGAGGGCGCGGGCGGGAAGCGCGACGATGACGAGGATGACGAGGACGACAGGAGGAGCGTCCGCAGCGTGAAGAGCGCGCAGGGCGACCTCGGGGAGGCGGGGTTCCGCGGCTCCTCCTCCTCCGCGGGCTGGCGTTCGGCCTCGGCGCTGGACCTCACCCGGCCCGCCAGCAGGAGCAGCAGCGTGCGCAGCGGGCGCAGCGGGCGCGGCGGGCGCGGCCGCAAGGGCAAGAAGAGCCGGCGCTCCGAGTCGGAGAGCTCCTCCTCAGAGGAGCGGCGGAGGAGCAGCAGCTCCAAGAAGAAGGGCAAGAAGAAGTCCAGGAGGAGCTCCAAGAGGAGGGACACGGAGTCCGACTCGTCCTCGTCTTCCTCCTCCTCCTCCGAGTCGTCCTCGTCCTCGGGGGGCTTCCACCATCTCCTACCGCAGCTCCGGCAGCGTCAAGAAGGGGCCGGCCCAGCGGGGGGGGGGGAGGATGGGGAGGGGGAGCCCGGGGCCCCGGCCGACGAGCGGCCCCTCAGCAAGCGGGACGAGAAGAAGAAGAAGAAGAAGGTGGACAACCTGATGATGAAGTACCTGTACAGGCCCGACAGCGATTGAGGCTCGGCCGTAGGTGCCGCCCCGGTCCGGAGTGGGAGCATGGCGTGGCGTGGCGCTAACCGGACGCACGCACCGCACACACCGCACACACCGCACGCACCGCACGCGCGAACGACTCACCGCGGTCCTCACCACTGTTCTGCGTTTCAGAAACTCACCGCACTTCGCCTGCTTCGTGCTGGTTTACTTTGTGTGTGTGTGTGTGTGTGTGTGCAACGGAAAACTTATTGGTAAAAACACTGAGATATAAGATGGGTGAAACGAGCTAATTCTTGGGAAGGATTAGGCATGTTTTTGTGTCATTTTTTTCCCCTACTAATTCATGAATGGTTTCCTACTACAGCATGTTGTGGCAACTAATTATTTTTGGAGTGTTTGTAACGGAGGGGGCGAGGTTAGCGGAGTGACATTCTGGGAACCAACAGCATATCCTTCATTTTTTTTGGCAGGGCAGTATTTTTGTTCTGACACCATCGTTTGGGTGCTGCCCTCAAGGTCTCCTGCTCCGCTCCAGCTCCATTTTGAAAATGAGGGCACAAGCACGCTGATTTTTTTCGGCGGTTCTATTCCATTCTTTTTTTTTTTTCGAGAGCAAAGCTGATGCTAAAGCGTTTCAGTCTAGCGGCCGTCCTCAGACTCCCAACTGATGATTTCTGAAGCGTTCATGTAAATGGAGCTGTGCCCTGCACGGCGAGGTTGGAAGCCAAGCTGTACCTCCTAATAGCAGCTGAAACGTCCCTGTGATTTATGACCCTGCGGCGCCAGCCAGAGCAACGGAAGGCTCCGGACCGGGCAATTAAGTGAAGCCATTATGTGTTTGTCCTTCTGGCGGCGTACACGGTTATGAACATAATTAAACCGCGACGTTGATTACCGTACATGCCTGTTGATTAAGGAAGCGGGATTGACAGCAGTTATTAACCTGGGGTCTGCGCGATTTGAACAGTTTGGGAATTAGACAGCGCCTCTCGTCTGTTGTGAGTAACAGGTCAGGAGTCTTATCTGGGGAGCCAGGTAGTCTTCGGCTTCCTTTTCAGAGACGTCCCGAAGGGCCGCTATCAGAATCTTACCGGAGATTTCCCCTAATCCTCTTGTCAATTAGCCTGTCTTGTTAGACGGTGTTTGCGAGCGGCAAAATATGGAATTGTTATCGTCTGTTCGCTCACCGTTTATTACAACAAACAGCGCGGCCTGCCGCAGCGTATGCTAATAAGGCTCGGTCATTAAGGGACGAGGCGCTTTGTGAGGAAATGCCGCACCGTCCGACTCTACGCAGTCTAGAGTAGCTGGGATTCCGACCTCCCGGAGTCTGAAGTGTGCGCGTGTGGACATGGGAAATGTTAGCCTGGAACACAAAGCTCAGCAGCTGAGCCATGCTCCAGTCCCGACAGCCAGTAATAACAGCGAAGCGCTCGTGTTCTCTTTCCCCCTAAAATGTCCGGAAGAAATCCAGAAATAAAAAGCGCCCACTGTCTCACCTTGAAACTTTCGCTCTCCGCGTTTTGCGGCGTTCTGTTTTTGTTTGTTTATTTATTTATTACCTGGTTTATTTTTCGCCCCCAAGTCTTGCAGCATCGCTGCATGGACTTTGTGTTCCGTATTGATTTTCGGGCCTGCGGTAACGCTGCTGTCTGAGTGTTTGGAGGCGGATTAACCCCCGTCCCGGGACGAGGCTGGGGGCCGCTGCGTTTAGCATGAGGCGGGAGCGGGAGAAACGGCGCTGCCTCTCCTGCACAGGGCCCCACTGTGTGTTAACTGCGCTCTTCTGTTTTACGCCTGTGTGACTGTGCTAACTGTGCGCTCTTCTGTTTTTACGCCTGTGCGACTGTGCTGGGCGCTGTTCAGTCTGCGCCTCTGTGACTGCGCTAACTGTGCTCTTCTGTTAATTCTCCAGCCCGCCCATCTACAGGAGGCACTTCAGCCTGCCCAGATCCGATGAGGAGGAAGAGGAGGAGGAGGAGGATAAAGAGGGGGCCGCGTCCCTGGGGGGGGGCTACCGTTCGCACTCGCGCCGCGGCCACGGGGACGACAGCGACGGCGAAGGCAGGCCGTCCGAGACCACGGCGTAGCGCTCTGACCCCGCCCCCACCCCCCCCCCCCCCCCCCCCCCCCCCCCCACACCCCACCCCCACCCCACGGACACACCCTCCAAACAGAACGGAAAATGGACAGACGGACAGACAGACAGACAGACAGACAGACAGCCGGGAGCCAGACTCATCCTGTTCTCCATCCCTTTCACGCATTTCGGAAACCCAGCCGGGACAGTACGCACCCCAGCTGCTCGTCCGAGTCGACACGAGAGGGACAGCCCATTCTTCGCTACAGTGCAACGCTCAACCTGCTTTGTCATTCAAACTCCCTGAACCGGTGCTCCTCCTGAACCCCTGAATGTAGCACAGCTTTGGTTTTTTTTAGGCTAGAGCTTTACAGGACTAAAGCCTGGTCGTAGTGCTCCCTGGAATTCCTGGAATTGTTTGTGTGGATGCAGGATGTCCCCTGTCCCCCCCCAGTCCTGACTCCCTCCTCCCCCATCTGCTTCCCTTTTACCTCTCCCCTGCCTCCTCAGTCAACGCCTTTTTACTGCTAAACTACCGGTAAGAATAGCCCCCTCCGCCATCTTCCTTAGGAGAACTGCTTGGCTAAACCTGCTGCTAGCCTTCTCCGTTACCCTTGGTACTGAGCCAAAGAACTCCGGGTTACTTAGCTTGCAGATTGCGGGGGACTGTTTCAGCTGCAGAAGTACTAAAATATTTATTAAATGAAAGATGATGGTTTTAAAATAATAATAAAAAAATATACCAAACTGCCTTTTGTTGCAAGTGCACGTGTTCAGTGTGTCCCGGCCTGTTCTGCTCCTTACCCTCGCCAGCCACGGGAGAGGTACCATAGAGTTTCATTTGGGTTTCCCTTCATGCTGGGTTTCCCTCAGCTTTGAATAAAAAGGCCCACCAACCGCTTTCAGCTCTGCTCTTACAGAAATATTCTCTACTGAGATAAGTATAATCATCCCAGATTGTGGAAACTGGAAAAAAAATTTTTTTTAATTTCTTTAAAAACACTATAATCTTATTTTTTTTTGGTGTGTGGATGTTTTCCTTTCCTTTTTTTTTTTAAAGATGTGATTTTGCTTGCTATGAGTTCTGCAGAGGAAATTTGGTTTTTGTTCCAGTTTATGCCTTCATGCGGCCGAGCACTTGCCTCTTCCCAGTCCTGGCAGGAATGGTTTTGGTGAGAGTCTTTGGCTCAGCTCTGCGCTTGTCCTCTTGCTCGTTTTCTCATGTGTGTTGTTTCATTTGGTTTCCAAAGGGATTGTACTTGATATTGGGTGCAGCGGTGCTTTGTAGTGGTTATTTTCTATATTTCTTTACCTCTGCTTTTGTGGTGGATATTTACTGGAATGGGATGGCTTTTAAGTGTTATTCTGTAGGATTCTAAATTAAACACATTGCCTGTTGTACACCACTGAACAGAGTCCAGGCTTTTGGTGCGGAATAACTACATAGCAGATATTTTACTGTGAGATCCTTTGAAAAAATCCTCAAACTATATTGTCATGTAGGATTGACCAGTATTTTGGCCTTACTGTGGAACTATAGTACTATTTTTTAAAAACCGTTCACTAAGAAGAAAAAGTAATAATTTCTGTTTTGGCTGCTTGTTTAATACCATTTTGTTGCCCTTTGTGAATTAGCATCCATGCATTTAGTGAATCTGCCAAAATGCGAAATATATTTAAATAGAGTTTAATGTGAGAATGGGGGGATTTCAGTGAACCTCTGTGTGTTTGTGTACACTTACGCGTGTTATCACGTCTGTGTGTGCGCGCGTTTGAATATGTGTGGCAGTGCGTGGGTTTGTGCTTGCTTGTGTGCGTGCATGCGTGCATGCGTGTACGTGTGCGTGTGTGTGCGTGTCCATGTCCGTGCGTGTGTACACAAGCGTGTGCATGTATATTGAAGGAGTACCCGTGTGTGTGGCGCATGCTGTGTGTAGATCTGTATTCTGCACTTATCCCAGAAGGTCTATTTCTTCCCTTTTTCTATGCATTAAATATTAACTCTAATATGAAATGCGTTATGGTTTTATGATGCTTGTAGACCGCAATGACGAAAAAGGAAATTCATATATACTTGTGTTACAGATTAAACATTACTGGCTCTGGCTGTACACATTTATATATATATATGATTCATTCTAGCTTTCAAATGGTTCATGTTTATATTTCTTTATTGGACACATGTCCCTTGTTATAGTAATAATTTTGCATTAGAGAGTTTTATTGTAAATAAATTATGGTAATTGTTCTGGTGTTGTTTTCAAGTGGTTTTCCGTTATTGTGTGACACACTTATACCGAAGTTTGAAGTTTAATTAAGTACATAACAGTTCTGACTTATTTCCTTCACAGGCACATTTTGTTTGTTATTCATATTTCTGGAAGGTGTATTTTATAAAAGAAAAAAAAATTAAAACCACGTCTGATGAGCATATTATTAAAAAGGGCAGGTGGTTTTCTGTCTTTATGAATTCATTACACTCCTATGATTTTTTAACCTATTTATTGGATCGAGCGCATCGGTGGCTTCTGGAGTTGAGCCGTTTCCCGAGAGAACAGTCAATACAAAAATAAATATTGCCTTAATTCAGTATGATTACTGCGAGCGTCTCTCTTATTCAATAATAATTATGATAATGATCATCGTTATTCTGCAGCAACACGACTAGACTTTAAAGCCAAAGTCACTATTTACTTCATTCAGTGCTCTGGTTAACTGTCTTTTTCCTTCTTTCTTTTTTTCCATTTGCTGTTCTTCAACCATTGTACCATTTTCTCAACTTCGCTGATAATCGTCCTTGGCTTTATGTAATACACCTTCATGACCAGTACAGTTTTCACTCGTGTTGGTAACTCATCTCAGTGTTCCCTTCGCCATCTCTCATGTGGCGATATTACTGCTTACCAGCCATGGACTGCACATGTGCACACCTAACCCTTTGGTACCCTGCGAATAGGTATAGTAGGTTACGAGTCACACCCCTTTGACTCTCAGTAACTACTAAGGGAATTAGTGTCAGATTCGGGGGACATATTAGGCATAGGCTGTTGATAAAATATTAGTGGAACAGCTATTATTTATTTGGTACATGGGTCAGTCTTACTTATTCATTAGAATTCAGTATAAACGAATAATTTTGACATTTTGCAAGCAGCACCCTCTAGACAAATGAAAAAGGCCAGACGTGTATACTGGATTCCAAGCTGGTTGGTGCCTGAAAATTTTACAGCTCATTTTCAAAAGATTGTTTAGTGGAGACGAAACGAAAGAGAGTGGGTTTTCGTAAGGAGTTCTAGCAGGGTGCAGATTTGTTATAAGATCATTATAACACGGTTACGGTGTTTTCAGATGGTGATACATTTGAGCTGTGCGCACTGTAATCATGAATTACTCCCATAAGTACTAATTTTGTATATTATATGCAAGCACTTATTCTCTGGAGAGATCTTTTGTTCAGTAAAAGCTGTATTGTGTGGGGATGCTGTTAGTGGTTTTGTTTAGTTGTTTTCCCACCATGCGTGTTTCCGTGTCAATTGACACAACTGTTCAGAACATGTGCATTCCATGCGTGATGCAAGGGAACGTATTTATTTGTAAGTCAAACCTTGTATCTAAAACATTTTCCCCCACGGAACCCACCGTTGGAAACTTCTACCTATCCAGAGGTAAGTGTTCTTTTGGGAAATTACCAATTTGAGCTATCAATGTTTAATCTTACATGTGGCATGACATAATTGTAAATGGTTCCTAAATTGAGCATTACTGTGCATATAGCTCTCGTGGCAGGCACTGATGGACAAACTCCGGCTGTGCAGATAAATTGGGCTGTTAAATATAACGTGGCTCAGGTTTCAAATATTGTAGTCCCAATAGGGCACTAAAATGATATTTGCTGTGGAGATGAGAAGTACACATATTGCAGATGCGAATGTTTGCCGGTGGAATAAAATGCAGTCAGACTGAACTTTTAGTTCTTGATTTTATTAGTAACTTTGTGTCCGTAGTCACCTCCACAGCGCCCCTATTGGCAGTTTACCCCAAATTTTGACCGTTGTAATGGATAGCAGTATGTTTATGCTGGCTGGCTGCATTGGAGACATATTGGTGGATTGGCTTGAGTGATCCCATCAAAAACTGTTCTCTGAGAAGGTTTTATATTTAGGTCGATTTACTGCAGATGATTTTGAGGATTTAGGTTGGGCATGGTACCATGGGGCTACGAACATTCTCTACGGACACGAAGCAATGAGGCTCACGAAGGTGACCGGATTCCGGGTCGTTGTTGACGGGCTTTGTGTATGTTGTTAATGCTATTGGCTGCTGATCTTTTATTGAATTAATTTGATTTAATTTAGGCCCCCAGACTATTCAACAACCAGTGCTTGGAAGTGCATGAGGGGACAAACCGTTTTTTTTTTTTTTTTTTTTGGTTGAAATAACTACATCTTTTAAAAAGAGCCGTTGACAAGCTTTTTCCAGTGTGAATTGCGTTTTCATATTTACATAAAATGTGCGTAAATAAGTGCTCCTCTTATAGCAGCGCTCGCACTAAAACTTTTGAGTCACTATTTGGTATCCAAAAACCAAAGCGAATGCGCTCGTGAATGCAGGTGCTGCTGCTTTAATTAAACGGGCACGATTTCTCTTCAGCCAGGATGCATGAATAGTACCGGTGATTGTGTTGTTCCGTTCCCAGCCCTGCTGTATAGCGTCTGATTAAACTCTATTGCTGATTCGAGGCTCCAGCTGCAATGTTGTTTCACAATCCACTGGAGCGAGCAGCGAGCGGCGAGCAGCGGAACACAAGCAGGCTGCTCGTCGCTGGAGATGTAGCCGGAGCGGTAATTGCTGCAATGGTTGGTGAAGGGAAGTTGAGGAAACGGAGCCAGTAAACCCAACGTTACTGTATCGAATGTTGGTCCCATGCTGTTCTTCATCCTCATCGCCCATTACGGTTGCTTTTAACATTTGGCTTAGTTTATGTGTGTGATTACAACACTCCCAAGAGGTTTCACATGGCTGAACATAAAACAAATGTGCTTCTGTTTGAATATGAAAGTCAAATGTTCAAGTGTGAAAGTACTAGGCAGCTCTTTAAACTGTATCTTTGCCACATCTAGATCCTGCTGAAACTTTATTGGAACATACACTGCTCGTCTGCTCCTTTGACCCAATTCATTTTCTGTAAACTGTGCTGTGATTATTTTAAATTGGTTAGTTTTCCAGTTTGGTATTACAATTGAACAGCATTACTGAATTATACTGCACACTGTACTCATACTTTACGGCCTGTTTTCTAGTACTGGAACATCTGCTGTATAATTCACTTGACATCTGTGGTAATAATAGTAATAGTAATAAAAAATAATAAATCTGGATCAAACATATTTTCTGGTGCTGCTCCTCAGCAAAATGCTGACATCTAGAACCTCATATATGGGTGTATATGGGCTGATTTGATCACCAACCAGTGCTTTAAAATGCTCAATTTTCAAGTGCGTCCAGTCAGTAGGTTTCCGGGTAATTATTGCGCAGTTAATCGCCATCAAGGGACCAGTGGCTGCTGTAGCCAGAGGAGGCAGGCTAGGGCAGCATATGAAGGCTTTTCATCGTACAGAAGAAAAGGAGAGGAGTCGTTGCCAGGGCGTTACCTGGAGGCGGGTCCTACATTGTCCTTCATTTCTCATTTGAAACGTCGGATGAAACCATCATTCAAGGCAGAGTGAGGTTTATTTGAACTGTGATTGAGGTCTTGGGGGGGGGGGGGGGGGGGGGGGGGGGGGGGGGGGGGGGGGGGGGGGGGGGGGGGGGGGAGAGCATACTGTTTCGGTGGACATGGCACACATTGGCCAAGTATGCGGCCAAGTCCTGATTTGTTCAATTCTGGCTTATGAAAGAGAAGATAACTCCTGTTAGCTAAGTTTGCTCGTGAACAAAAAGTGACTTATAACTGCTCACATACTGGCACACTTTAATGTGCATGTACACCTACTGGTTCCCATTCACACATGGTCCCTTCCAGAACATTGCTGTGGAAGGCTGCGGGTGTGAAAAGGGTTTGTGTGTGTGTGTGATTGTGTGTGTGTGTGTGCGTGAGAGAGAAACAGAGAGAGAGAGATAGATCCTTAATGAGTCATTGAAATGAGCCACATTAACTTGCTGCTTTAATGTATCTCCTCTGAAGATGCTGCACATCGCTTTTCTTTCAAAGTGATAGATGTGTGCAGTTAATTGCGTGCAACAGCCCACCAACCGAGAGTCATAAAATAAGTTTTACAATATTAGTTAAAATGTGAAATTCCCCCCTCATTCCAGTACCTTACACCCAATTGTGCCAAAGTGTGTGTATATTAGTCTGGCCATACCTCACAGCTCAGCCACAGTTGCATGAAAACATGACAAAAAAAACAAAAAACTGAAATTTCAGCCTCTCTTTGAGAGGAACGAAAGTAAAAAATTTTTTAATTTAAAAAAGCCAACACTCCCGTTTTGTATTTGCGTCTGTCAGTTATAGCTATAGGGGTGTTGGGGTTTGCGGTGGTGAGAGAGAGGAGAGAGTGCCCCTCCTCACCCCCAGGGTTGAGCCTGACATGTAGACGCTATAAAGGGGCTTTTACGCGTTCGCGCCGCTCCCAGCTCCGAGCTCATTACACTTCCAAACAGCCCTGCTGCTCGCGTGCCTTCGCGACCGCGTGATAGTTCCTCGTGTTTTCGGCTGGTCGCCCTGCCACTCTGCAGCGGCATTGCTTTCTCCATGCGACGCAGCGATGCTGTCCAGGAAAAATTTTCTCCTCAAAAAAAAAAAAAAAAAAAACCTGTGATAGCAGATCTGGGGCCAGCGTTAGCATCGCAATAACGTGAGGAGAAATGGTACTGTGGCGTTATTTGGAAGTTTCAAAGATTTTTTTTTTTACTCTGTAACAGTTCCTGAAGATCTGTTTCCTCATTTAGCAATTGTATTTGACAAGCCGTTTTCAAGGTTGTTTAGGATGTGAAGGGGAATTCATTCACTTTCCTTTGAAATTGTCATTTTATTACAGAAATAAGACCTCAGCGTACTTGGTAAGTTAATCTTTTATCTGATGCTGTCCTGGGTTGTCTGGCTGTTATGTTCTGGTAACCTATCCCTTTGCTAACCCTGACCACCACCACTCCACTGCACTCAAGCCTCATTACCCCCAAGCACCTGGAGCTGTTTCAGTCTTTCTGAGCATTGTACAGTAAGAATGGCTTTTTTTTAAGAGTGTTTTGCTAATTGTGACCTGCCAGGTTCAAAGTTGCCGGTAGTTTGGCGACGCGTGGAGCTGAACCGAATCTTTAGCATGTTCACCTCAGGGCTGCAACCTCAGCAAGTTGAGCCCTGGGTCAAGCCAATGGCCCCTAAAACATTTACACCACGGACTCAGTAAACGCCTCACGGTGATGAGCAGCTCCTCTTTATTTTTTACTGTGCTTATCATCCTGCACTTTCTCTCTGCCCACTGGCTCTCCGCCCAACTAGGCCCCGTGGGCCTGGGTTTACTGGCCAGCTAGGCGAGCCAGCAGAATTAATGAGGAGAGTATTGACAGAGCAGAAATATGGCTTGCGTGGCGTTGACAACAGCGTTGCATTCTCGGGCATTCAGTAGCTTTAAAATGTGAAAATACTCTACAGAACGGCAAATGGGCCTTTTTTTTTTCATCTGAAAAATTCTAAACTGTCGCCCACTGAGTCATGGGCTCCATTGTGAGCGCGAGTGGCTTTGTTTGGCAGTACAGTGAATCACCAGGCCTCAAAAGCCATTTTCCCTCCATGAAAGCAATAATGGATCTTCAATAATATTCTAAAGAACCAATCATTTCACAGAGGACTATCTTAATTAGCTTTTAATCGCATAGGCTTCTAGAACCACTGACTGACCCTGGTTTTTTTTTTTTAATGTCCATGTCTTTTTGTCTAAATCACGATATTTTACCCAGTGAAATAGGAAAGTATCCTTATGAAGCTGCAATGATTGCACATTATGGAAGTACTGGGGTAAAAATGCAGGACCCCTTCCTGCTCTCATTTTGTATATAAAAATCTAAGGTGTATTAATGGATGGTAAATGGACTGCATTTATATAGCGCTTTTATCCAAAGCGCTTTACAATTGATGCCTCCCGTTCACCCATTCACACACACCAACGGTGAAAGGCTGCCATGCAAGGTACCAATCAGCTCGTTGGGAGCAATTAGGGGTTAGGTGTCTTGCTCAGGGACACTTCGACACACCCAGGGCGGGGGATCAAACCGGCAACCCTCCCACTGCCAGACAACCGCTCTTACCTCCTGAGCTATGTTGCCCATATTACAGCTTGCATAGGGGAATACAGTATGATGCTTCATCTTTAAAATTCTGCAGACTATTCTATAGTCTGGTAAATGTAATTACATTCATTTAGTTTCTACATTTTCTTTTGCAGGGCTTGAAACTTACTGGAAAGCCTCACTGTTAATTGTTAAGGCTACCAGACTTAGGAATGTCATCAAGGCTACTCTGGGGACTCAAGTGGGTCTGCATGATGAACCAAGAATCTGTGTCCACATAGTATTGGGACCCCATGCTTTATAATCCAGCAATACAAGGGCCGGTCTTATTAAATATGATCGTGTTATATACCAGGGGTCACTTGTGCACAGGGGGAGGTGGAAACACATTAATCATGAGCACCAGCTGCAGTGTGTGATCACCTAACCTTTTGCTACCTTTTAAAAACTCTGATGGAACTGACCTTTTTGGGTTTCCAGCGTTACCTTTTTCTGATGGGACGGGGAGAATTAAAGTTGCTTCACCTCTCCCGCCTTTCATCTGCCCTGTTCTGTTTTCGGCAGTCACAGGGTGCGAATTTCATGATTTCCTCACGCCGAAGGTTGAATTCTGGTGGCTAAATTTCAAAGGCGTTTAACATGGCGTGAACTGTGCCGGTCCGGAAATTAGCGGTCAGGGCGCTCTTGGGCCATGTCCCTATGTCAGCGGGCTGCCCGCCAGCAGGGGGCACATGGGATCTTAATGCCTCCGATGCACAATCTGAAAGAAGCAAGGGGAAAGGGGCAGGAGCCAACCGGAGGCTGGCAGCAGCAGAGCGCATGTTCAGATCCCCCAGTGGGCGAGCTATTAATGTCCCTTCGTCTGCCTTCCCCATCAATGAGCCCCCCACCATCTAATAATATGCTGTCTCTCTGATTACCTCCCATTAGCTAAAGTGCACAGGACGCTCTCTGTAAAAAGAAGCTGTTGCCATGGTAACCTGGTGCTCAAGTCACCCCGTTATTTTTTTTTCTGGTGATTCAATTTTCTTTTTGTTTGTTTGTTTTCCCACTCTGTGCAACACGAGCGAGATATTAACGGCCTATTTGCTGCGGGCTAATGTAAGGTCGCCCCAGAAGAAATTGCAGGCTTGAATAAATAACGCTTTATTTAAAAATTACAAAATAAATACAAATAAATATGCTCGGCTTTGTATTTTTCTCAGATGATGATGTTCCGTCTGCGCGGATCTTGGTTGGTCTGAGATCTTCGGAGCGTTAGCAAATAAGCCTCAATGTCGAGATAAGGGAAAATGGAACTAACGAATAAGAAAAATATGCACTTCAAAGATTCTGTTCCTTATAGCCCACAAATGTCCACACTCTCCCCAGCCCCTGCCCTCCTGGTTTCATAATGCTCACATAAAGTGAGTCAGGAATAAGCAATGGATTTCAGCAAATGACCTTTTGTTTCTCAGAGCTTGCTACTCTGAGGAACAATGCGGAACCCTGAACCGGGCCCATATGAGCAGACAAAGACCGTGCCAGGCATGGATTATTTATTTGACATTTTGCATCTCACATTGAGTTCTCTCTCTCTCTCTGCCCCATTCTTTTTCTTGGACTTTTTTTTTTTTTAATCTATCAAGCCAAGGAAAATTGAGGTACTTGCAATTTAAGTTAGATGCGGGTTCCAAATTGATTTGAATCTCCTGCTTGGAAGTGGTGTGGGGGGACTTTAAATGGCTGGATTAATGAGTTCGGAGGCTAACTTCAGTCCTATTCTAGTAAAATCCCTGGTACCAAACCCAGACTTCTGGAGCCCCAATTCAGCTTGCAATATTCCATCCAAGAGAAAAGCAATTTGTTACATAACTGGTAAAAAAAAATGCAGTATAAATAGGTTAAGTAATGTGTATGGTTTTTTTTTTTTTGCATTGGTATGTTCCCTGGACAAAAGCTACCTACGTAGAAAATGACAGTTGATTATATTAATCGCGCTATTCAGACACGCTGTCTAGTGCTTTCATTTACTCTTTGTGTCCTCAGTGTAACACAGTGTCCCGTACAGTGCTTAACGTGGCAAACAGCTCAGACTCGCACGCGGTTAAAAGCTCCTCCGGTTTTTGGGAGAGGGAGTCGTGCCTGACGTGGTCGATGGTTTTTTAATTCTGCCGTTTAACTTCTCCGCCGGTACAAATTCACTTACTGTCCCGGAAAATGAATGAGCAGCGCGGGAGACGTCCCAGTGTCCTTTGCCATATAAGTTCGCAATCGGAGCTGGTGGCTGCAGTTGTTTTCCGTCATAGCGGGCTGGCTGATTGGTGAGTAAGATGTTTGCGGAGGGAAACAGGTACAGACGAAACAACCGTGGCAGCCGTCGGCAGCAAGGAGACAAACGGCTTCAGAGCTGACGGCTTTTTAACAATGTATTTTGTTTGCGAAGGAGCGTGCTCAACAGGGAGTAAGTGAAAGATGAGAGAGCGGGAGAGGAACAGGAACTCATCTAAAAACAACGAGCAGGCATTGCTTTGTTCAGTCCAGCCCCTTCGTTACAAACATACATTTATAATCACGCAGCCTAGCAAAAAGGCAAATTTAAGGTCTTTCAGAAAGGCTTTGTCACCATCATCATCATCATCATCATCATCATCATCTTCAGCTGCAACAGCAGTTGCATCATCAGTGATATTTTCTAGCCTGCTTCCTGGTGTTCATGCCTCACCTCTAATTTAAATTCTAAGGAGTTTCCTTTAATAACCGACTCTTGTGCCCCATTTACCATTTTCAGGCTCACGTCGCTGTTACATATTGGACCATTTTCTGTACCCCTTGGGTCTTGGACTGAATGTTGTAGTGCTGCCAGGAAATGTTTACAGCACAACCCTGCCACACTAATGCCAGATGCAGTTCTCCTCTTTTCTCTCTATTATCCTGATGCATAATCTAATACGAAAAAATACAACGAAAGAACGGAATGTGGATATGTCGTGTCCAGTGAGTGAATGAATGGGATGTGGAATCGGTTTATTTGTAAGCAATGGATTTTGAAAGGTGAGAGGTTGTGGGAGGGAATCTGTCTGAGGCTGAGTTTTCAGAGCATCTTGCCAATGATGGGCCCAAACAGGGCTGGCCCTAGCATTTTGGTGGCCCTAAGCAAATCTGTTCAATCCTGTCGAGTGGGCTTCCGCGATAGGGGATGAATAACGTAATTGCGAAAATAACGTTATTTATCTTAGATAAAAATTGGATCGTGTGGCCCCCCCTCGTGGTCATATGCCCCCCCCCCCCCCCCCCCCCCCCCCAAGAGGTTGTGGCCCTAAACAACCGCATAGACCGTTTATGCCAAGGGCTGGCCCTGGGCCCAAATTTGAAGCCATGGCCTGGAAGAGAAAAGTATATCCCTGTGAAAGCTGAGCGAATCACCTTCTGTTAGGGTGCACCTATTGTACCTCACCAGTACTATTGCAAACTACCCTTGTTCCCAGGGGAAAAAATGGCAGATACCAGACCTATTAGTTGGTTGACATTGCTTAATGCTAACGTATGGTCTTCCTCACAAGCTCCCAAACAGAACTAAAAGGCCATATGTTAAGCAAGATAAATACATTTGTCTTCCGCCAGGTAAAGACATGAACTTGTTTCTTCGGGTGGAAAACCTTGCTCACTTTTCGAAAATTACAGCCAAAGCCCGGCTCCTTTGTTCCACTGTCATTCCTTAAAACAGCCCCTCGGTTGCACTTTCCGCTGAACATGAGATGAAAGCTTTCTGAGGAGAGCAGACGATAGAAAAAGACCTCCGAAGTGATGGGATTGCTCTGTCTTTCACAGAACATTAATTTTCTAACTCACGCTCGGGTCAACCTGAAGGGAACCGGCCCTTTGAGTGACAGACAGGCTGTCGGAGGGAGAGTGAGAGCGCTGTAATGAGAAGGGCTTCCTCCGTATCTGCACACATCTAGATGACAACCAGTCCAAGTTTGAGTCCAGAGACAGGGGTTCAATAATTGCATGGCAGCATGGAATAATGGCTTGGGCCCTAGAACAATGAGCTGAGTGTTCTTAAACCTGGATAGAGTGTGACAATTCAGCACACAAACTGCACACGTTCGCTCAGTTTTTTCCTTTACAATCTGGCTTCTGAAATGAACAACTGAATGTGCAAGTTACTAATTAATGTTTATTAAGCAATTAAAATATGATGTTAAATCTACCCTACCTCATAACGCAGGTCATTACCTTCCGTGCAATAGTAAGAATGGTTTTCGTCGATATTGAGTCACAAATTCCAAGAGTAAATGCTGTTTTTGTACTGCAGTTCGGAAGTGATTTAATACACGTACGCTGTTGGCGTGACGCTCGAAAGTACAGGCCGCAAAAAAAGCGTGCGTTTTCTTTATGATATGGCGGACTGCTCTTGGCGGAGAAGTACAGGATTATCTGTTCGAGCACTGCATTCATCACGCTGGCGCGAGTGGCAGATAGCGTAAAACATTACTGGCATGGTAAACAATAGCACGAGAGAGGGCGGAGAAAGAAAAGGTTAATGGTGATGAATGGTCACCCTTTTCATGTCCCTAATTCTTTATTAAAGCCCCAGGAACAAGTGCAATAAATCACCTTTTCTGAATGCCGGCGCGTGAGAGCGCTGAGTGGTCGGCTCGTGGCACATGACAGTGGTATAATGCGCGCATCCCCCGCCTCCGAAATGGCTCCCTTTGATATGAAACAATGCGTCGGCAGATTGAATGGCGAGCGCAGGTGAGATCGGTGCCGGGCCGGCGTCGCGCTCAGCGCCGGGGCCGCTGGCTTTTTGTGAGCGCTCGATGTTCGAGCCTCGCACTCTCCGCTTCCGCGAAGACCCCCCCTCAGGTCAGCGCTGGCTTTTTAAAAGTGATTAAGAGCAGAGAATTAATCACACGTTTAATGGCCCGGCTAATTGGCTCGCCCCCGCGGAACCAGATGACGCAGATCTTGGCGGCAGCCCTGGAGGAACCGGACTCCATTGTTGGAAGTCCAGACTCTAAACGCCACAGAGACGGCGATGGGGGAGACGCGCTGTGCCTCCGTAATTAATGGACTGGATCTGGCACGGCCTGTCTGCAGTTGGTGCTCTTCCCTGGCCCAAGGTTTAAAGCAGCTCAACGCGGCAGGAGCCAAGGCGTGATGATGTGTGGAGATGAGCTGTTATGGGGGGGGGGGGGGGGGGGGGGGGGGGGGGGGGGGGGGTGGGGGAGCATGAGGAGCATGGTGGCCAGGCGTCCTCAGCCCAGAAAATCCTGGCCCAGTAAAAACCGTTGCTGTGGCACGGACGGTGGCCCAGGATGATGAGGTCATCATCCATGGTGAGATTGGAGACACGGGAAGATGCAGTTGGACAGAACGGCCCCACACCCACAACTAGAGGTAGATGCATAAACACTGAATGGCCAGTATATATTAAACTGGTGGAAAAGTTGTTTTGTTTGCACTCAGTGTAAATATCCCCATCCAGAATAGCTGGTTGCGTGTTATTTTGGGCCATTGGAATCTGTTATTGTGGTGTTGCAAAAGGTTTGAATAAAAGGTCCTGATTTGATCTTATCAAATGTCGGAAGACCAGCCTTTTCCAAATATTCCACGGTGACATTTAGCAGATCTTCAGCATGTGTACCTACAAATCTCCGTGCTGCCAGATTGTGTCAGTGCTCTTATTATACAAAGTACAGATACCCTGCTCGTGTTACTTTCTTATTTCACTGAATGGAGAAATCTGTTTTTTTTTGGGAACCGTTTCACCTGGCCAGTACAAAGAGATGTTATAAAACGTTGTACTCTTCGGCCTTAGCAGACTGGGACCGTGATGAAAAAAAACACGAGAAGGAAGAAAAAAAAAAAACGTTAGTTGTGTGACCTTGGCGATATGGGAACACCCCCCCCCGCTCTGCTTTGATCAAGATCCCATCGCTACCCCACCCGTCACTATCACTCGCAGTAACCTGTGGCGACAACTTAACAACCTTTCCGAAATCAACCTGCCATTATCGTTTCTTCACCGAGCCTGGGCGCCGGTGTGTGGTCCACACTGCACACTCTTCCCAGCAGCCTGTGCTGCTGAAAAGGTGAGATCTCCATTTCACCCGGCAGAAACAGGAGGATGGAACCGGAGAGAGAGAGAGAGAGAGAGAGAGAGAGAGAGAGAGAGAGAGAGAGAGAGAGAGAGAGAGAGATGGAAATGACCAATAGAGAGCCACTAGGAACCTCTTCCTCAGAGGAGCTTGAAGAAGGCCATGTCTTACAACATGACAGTGATAAATTAACTGGTTTCTGTATCTGGACAATGTGTGTACAAAAATAAAACAAGTTAACAAAAAAAAACAAAAAAATTGGCGCATTATGCAGGATTTATTAGCCTTACGGTGGTCCTGTGTTTACAATTAAAGAAGTCTCCTCTTCAACCCCCTCCACTCACCCAGAGTACCCCACCTAATGATAGAGCTAGCTGGATAGCTAGAGGTAAAGTTACTTACCCTAAGTCCAACAGAAAACAAGCCGACCTTGTGTCGCTTTTCATTCCCTTGGCTAGCCTCAGATGACGCCACTGAAGAAAAGTAATTCCTGAAAAAAAGGTTAACTGTAGTTCTTACTTCGCTGTATTGGGGCCTTCTTCACTAGCCAGCAACCAACAAACGCTCTTATCCCCAAACAACGGGCTTTGTAGCCATACCCAGCCCTCCCCACATAGAGCGTCATGCCCAAAAAATGTTCACATTTCACATTTCAGAACAACAAATACAGGTAAAGGTGTTCGAATTTAGCAAAAGTGCGTAAAGACGGAGATTGCCAGTGCATCATAGACGTGCCTCAGCATAGTTATTTCATAATATTTTCATTCTAATAATAATTCTGCATATTATGCCTTTAAGGCTTTCCCAGTCTGCTGGGCAAACGTAGTGTTGTTCTGCTATGAAAAGAACGGACTGGACTGGACTGGAATGGACAGCATTTATATAGCGCTTCTATCCAAAGCGCTTTACAATTGATGCCTCTCATTCACCCATTCACACACACACACTCACACACACCAACGGTGAAGGGCTGCCATGCAAGGTACCGATCAGCTCGTTGGGAGCAATTAGGGGTTAGGTGTCTTGCTCGGGGACACGTCAACACGCCCAGGGCGGGGGATCGAACCGGCAACCCTCTCCGACTGCCAGACAGCTGCTCTTACCTCCTGAGCTATGTCGCCTCACTAAAAGCGCGACTGTACGCCCGTGTGTGTGTCGGCGATTTGGCACGGGGGGGTCAGCGTACAGTCACATGACGGCACCGACCGTGTGGAAGCAGCTCTTTGCCACCGCCGGGACGGGGTCCAGCCCAGCGAAGAGGCGGAAGGCGCAACCGGACGGGACCTCAATATCTGACCCGTCTGTCCTCGTGCCTGCCTGACCTCTCTTCTCCACAGGCGATTGCAGATCTGAGTTTGATGAGGGACGCGTGCCCTGCGAAGCCTTAATCGTGTTCGGCGCCTTATCCGTGCGATGGCGTCAGAGACACACTGAGCATAGCACCGGGCCCTCGTACGAAGCAAAGCAGTCACGTCGTGTTTAATGGTCCAGCGGGGAATCTCATCTCAAGGCTTTGGCGGAGTGAAATGTGTGAACCTGGAACGGCTGGACGTACCTGCTGCTGAGCCACTGCACTGGTACTGAGAGGCATTACTATAATGCATGCTGCCGGTAACCTAACACAAGCCAACACTTAGTCTAGGTGGATTTGTGGAAAATCGTTTTCCATATTTGTAGAAAAATGCACTTTCCCAGGGTCAGGGACAGAGCCATAACGATTTGGCTGAATGAAATGATCTACTCACATTTAACTCGGGCTGCAAACATCTCTGTAATCGCACTTGCAGTTGAATAAGTTCAGCAAGAAATATTGTTTTTATTTATGTTTGTTTAACAGCGAAATAAAATTGGCTCCTTGATTGGAATGGAAGACATTTTGTCTCGAAGGGTTGTCACGTCTTTTTTGCTTTGTGCCTCGCAGTTATTAATTTAAAGAGAGATGAGTCAGCCTAACTTTTACAGCCATCACTCGTGAAATGGGATGCCTGTTTATAAAATATTAAGGAATGTATCCTGGACAGCTATTGAATTACAGCCCACATCAGAGCATTTGTTTTGTGGAGACATTGCAAATTGTAGCCCAGTGGACAATGCTGTTCACGGTGGAATTGATGGAATCAGTGGCGTGGATACATTCACAGGGGATAAAAAAAAACATTTAGCCGTTTAACGTCTGGGGATTTCCATTCCCAATAGATATGTGCTGTTGGAAGTTCGTCGAGGGGGGGGCGGGGGGTGGGGGGTGGGTTGGCCTTTGGGTGTGGGCTCAAGGAATTGCGTGTTATGCATTCAAACGACAAAGCGCTTCTCGTCACATTAATACCGCTAATTAAATCAACCGCTGCTTGGGAGAAATTGAACTCGACGCTACACAAAACACTGCACAAAAAAATTCGGTATCACCCGCCTCTGATGGTGTCACCCGGTGCGGTTCGCACCCCCCGCACCCCCCTAGTGACGCCTCTGGTTACGAACATCGCATATGCCAGGGATTGTCTCCTACCACAAACACACATTAGCCTCCAACCCCTGCCCATTAGAGAGATCACTCTGCGCACCCCAAGGGCAGATGCATTTTACTATTCACTGAGTAACACAATTGGCTACATCGCTCCTCCCCGCCCTCTTCTTCTCATTCCAGCAGCTTGATTGGCCAGTGCTCTGTTTTTCCCAGGTACGGAGAGAGGCTGCTCTCTCTTTGACTTCTGTCCAAGACAGATTTTGAATGAGGCAACATTTAGGCGTTGCTAATGTTAATAATGAACTTTTCATTAAAGTGATATGAGTTCCCGCGAGGCATGTTTTTTGCCAGTTAAATAAGGAACATACTATTATTTGGCTTTCATTTTAATTAACTAACTGGCTTTAATTTTGCTCTGAGGACATTAAATATGTACCTCCAGATATCCAGAGTTTTTCTCATGCTCACTCAGGCACCAAATCCCAAAACTGACCTCAGTCGTTACGATCCAAGATCATCTGGAGTGTGAAAGAAAATAAATTACAGCACTTGGAAAAAAAAGATAAACAACCATAAAAATGAATTGAAACTAATCAAATGCATCAGGAGAGTGGGGATGGGTTCAGCCTTGAAGTTCAGCTCTTGAAGTGAAAACATGTGGCATTAAAAACTTTTAACTGAAAATAAAACAATTACATGAAAAGTTTAACAAAGAGTTAGTTACCTGTGGAGATGGGTAGGGCAGTGGAATGACTAGAGTGGGAATGGAGGTATGGATAATGGGAGTAGTGGGTAAAAGCTGCCAGAACAGTCAGCGGTCCATGTAAGGGGCCATGAGGGACATTGCCTCAGCTTTCTTCCTGATGGTGTTGAACATTGTTGTGTACATATGTGAAAAGACATAATATTGCACTGGAACGGAGAGGTATGTCATTCTGTTACCTCATCTAGATCATAACAGTATTATTTGTGATATTTTATTAAAAAGGAAATATAAGAAAAAAGGTGTTTTCACCTTGAAAGTTTTCATGGATAAAAAAAATGTTCTTTGGCAGACTTTCAGAACTTTTTTTGGTGAAAAAGTTTATTTTTAATTTAGCGCTCACTTTTGGTCTCTTGTCAAACTGAGTATGATAGTTACAGTGAACATTTTCTCTGAAGTTTTCCCTGAGAAAATAAAGTGATTCTATTCTATTCTATGATAATTATAGTTTTAATGTTAGTTACATTTTTTAAAGTGACTGGAACCATACACAACCAACATTGAGGTCCAAAACAGTGGATAAGATATACTGAAGACATATAGCCTCATGACTCAGCATAAAATAAATATTTAATGTTGGCCATGTAACAGCTTGACAAACAACCCAATAATTTACGTCTGATGCCGCCTTGATTGCGGTAAAAAAAAAAAAAAAAAAATTTAAATAACAAAATAAAAATCAGGACAAATCAGGCAAATAAATGGGTGAATGTTTTTATATGCAGTGCAATAAACAAGCATATATGTCATTTCTGCATGTATACTGCCTGTCTTTCATAGCGTGTAATGATGTTTTAGCCTGGCAGACCAACAAGGTTTTTCTCAGTGTGCGCATCTTACTATGTAATCACTGGGAGAAAGAAATATATGACAACGCATAAACTGTTAAAAATGTAGCAGCTATTTGAATTCAGCTTTGCCCAGAGCCCAAGGCCATACATTGTGCCTTATTTCCTAGTTTGTAATGACTGTTTATTTCCAGTTTTTTCCCCCATAATGTGTTGTGACACCATGAGAAATATCTCAAAAAGCAACTGCAGTGCATTTTTTTAGATTCTGTGCTCCATAATACGAATGCGATTTGGATAACTGCTCTAAAATCGCAGCTGTGAGTTCACATCGATGCGGTGCAATCTCCCAGCTCTTTGTCTCGGGTTCAAAATTAAAACAAAAAAGAATTCATTCTCACGGGCGCTTTCGACTGTGCGAGCAGCGCCAGGAGTCTGAGATGTTTGGAACAGCGCCGTGCAGATCCGGCCTAGTGCAGAGATAACAGCCCTGTCATTAATTCTCTCTGCCGAGGCGTCACTTGTCCACCCCGATATCCTCTCAATCTTACTAAGTTTAACGTTTGACAGAATGTCCACATTAATGAGTTCGGCCTTTAGAATCACAACCTTGAGGAACCAGCTGGTGATTTGATGGGAGCTGCTTGTTCTCGGGGGGGATCGGGTGGATGATTACGCGTTTCGATATTGTTAGCCTAGCGGAAAGTTAATTGTGGGCATGCCAACGGTAGTGGGCCGTGCCGTACTCTAGCTGCGGCCTGCCCTGCCAGGCGGTACAACATGACGTAATATGGCGACATAGCTCAGGAGGTAAGAGCGTTTGTCTGGCAGTGGGAGGGTTGTCGGTTCGATCCCCCGCCCTGGGGCGTGTCGAAGTGTCCCTGAGCAAGACACCTAACCCCCAATTGCTCCCAACGGGCTGATTGGTACCTTGCATGGCGGCAGCCTTTCACCGTTGGTGTGTGGTGAGTGTGTGAATGAGAGGCATCAATTGTAAAGCTCTTTAGATAAAAGCGCTATATAAATGCAGTCCATTTACCATTTACCATGTAAAATGTGGGAACTGTTAGCAGTGAGTCTCCTGTCCCTGTGAGGTGTCTTCTTCACGTGTAACAGCCGCACAGCACACCAGCCGGCGGCTGAACGTGCCGAGAGCAGCGCCGTCGGGCCTGGGTGTGCCGCCGGGC
The DNA here is from genome assembly GCA_025169545.1 of Anguilla japonica. Lineage (NCBI taxonomy): Eukaryota > Metazoa > Chordata > Actinopteri > Anguilliformes > Anguillidae > Anguilla > Anguilla japonica. The sequence goes on from CM045891.1 coordinate 7,469,958, forward strand.
TTCGGAGGAAACGGAGGAGCGTCCGGCGTCCATGTCCGCGTCCGCAGAACCTGCTGTGGTGAAAGCGGGGGGAGTGAGTCAGCCATTTTATAACAATGCGCAGAGCGGGTGAGTCAGCAGAATGAGCCGGCGGCTAACGAAACTCACGCGTGTTTACTGTATGTTTCGGTATTCTGCTGCTCAGGAGGAGGTCACTGACCAGCGCGCGGTTCTCCTTCTCCGCTCCCCTGCGGCGCTGCGTGTTCCGTACCCTTCGGGCCAACGGCCCGGCAACACCTCCGCGTCTCCGCGCCTCTGCGTAGGAACGCCTACGTGCTCCTGACCCGCTCTCTCACTTTCGGCCGGTCGCCCCCCCCCCAAGCGTACAACCCAACGCTGCAAATGCGTGCTTCAGAAATTCAGCAGTTTTATCGCAGAGAGAGAGAGAATGGTGGGCGCTCGTTTTTCGGCCAAAGATGCCAGATTGATCCCATAATTCTACATAATAATTTTCTTGTTCTTTGTGAGAATTGAACATTATGTGTTGAATGTTGTAGCTTAGCGTAATATAGTGCAGTACACGATACAAGCAGGGGAGAATTTGTCTCTAATCAGAAGTGAATGTTTTCAGTACTTAGCTTTTATGAAAATCTATCTGTGGTTATTTATTAACGTTATATATTGAATATTGTAGCTTAGCGTAATATAGTGCAGTACACGATACAAGCAGGGGAGAATTTGTCTCTAATGTTTTCAGTACTTAGCTTTCATGAAAATCTATCTGTGGTGGAATCTGCACTTCAGGTGAAGTTATGAGTGTTTTCGGGCGGGTGGGTGGGTGGGGTGGGGTGGGGGCAGTTCTCTCCGGCAGTTTTGGGGGATAATTGAGAGGTGTTGGTGACAAACCCACTTGTTGACCCAGCCGGACATCTTTTCTCACTGTCGCCCCACACCTGTCGCAGCTCTGAAGCTCACGAGCAGTGCCCCCCCCCCCCCCCCCCCCCCCGACATCCATCAGGGAACCTTACGACGCCGCCAAGACCGGGGGGATGCGCGTGGATATAAATAAGACCGGCCGCCTCGCCGTTGCCCGCGGCAACGCCCTGAGTGATGGTCGCGGCGTCGGTGCGCGGGGCGGTATCTGTCGGGGTGGACCCCGGTTATCTCTCTCCCCCCCCCCCGTCTGCGGAGAACGGTCCTTCAGGTGAAATACGAGGCGGAGGCCGGGCATTGCTCAAAAAGATTTACCCCTGCCGCCAAGTCGTTTTTTACCCACGGCCGCTTTTTACAGCCGACGGCCTTGGGCCCGAAGGCCCTGCCAACAGGCCAGGCGTTCGTGATTTTTACTGCGGGGAGGGGAATTATGGGTACGGCGCGCTTCTCTTTTGCACGCTCTGTGACATTTTATTTATTTTTTTTAAAAAAAAAACGCATTCTTCAGTAAACAAAAACCGGCGAATCGCTAGCATTTAAATGGCTCCGTTTGTTGTTTTCTCTGGAGAATAATCCCTGCATAAAGTGATCTTCTTGACATATGCGCAAACACATACCCCCTCACCCCCCTTTCTCTAGTCGCATAAATGCAAGCAGTGAACTGGAAAAAAAAAAAACATCCCCGGTCAGTTTTAGGGGCAGGGAACTTTTCCAGTGCATCGCATGCTGTCGAGAAACAGTTTTTCCAGTGAAAGGACAAACGCATACAGGTGTATCCCCCTTTGTTAACTGTAATAGCTCCCATATCCGTGTTTAATATTTATGTAAATAAGAGCTTTGTATCTATTTTCCAGACGTTCAGTAGTCACTGAAGGCTTGGCGGTTCCCGTAGGGAGCAGGAGCAGCGTATTTATATGCATGCTGTGCCCCGTGTCCCAGTGACCCTTGCAGCTGACGGCAGTGCACCTGCACCACTTGACGCTGGCCTCTGCCTCCACCTGGGCCCAAAGCTCACAGCACTCCTCCGGCGTGCGGGTGTAGACGTCCCGCTGGCGCGCCTTCTGGAGGATTCGCGCCCGGCCATGTGAGCTTCCCCTGGGCGCACGGGAGGGGAATCTGGCAACAGTGCACCGCAGAGGGGACCTGTTGTTACTCCAGGTGTTTTTTGGACAGGATGGCTCTTACCAGTATGGTAATCGGCAGCGTGAAGTTCACCCGGCGTTACTTTTACCGTGTCCCGCAGCAAAGTTAATTGTGAGGACTGACATTTGCACATTTGTACGATCTGCTCCCTGATATTACAGATCGGAGCTGTGATTGAGGCCCCGAGTCTCAATCTCTCAGAGATTCAAAAGATGAAACGGCAACAAGAAGCACAAACAATGTTTATTCACCAATGTGTACGCAGGGAGAGCAGCTCGAACTTGGTCAAGGACAGCTCTGAAGAAGACATTCCAGTACATCCTTTTTTAGGCCTCGTGGGGAGACACCCCCTTACTCATACCTTCCCTGAGCCCACAAACTGTTGTTAATTATCTGCCAATCCTGGACACACCTGACTCCATTAGCCAGCCCCCGAGACCCATGTCTCTACTGGCAATCCAATGTCTCTGGTGAGGAAAATCACTCCATTATGTGGGGACAAATCACAGACAGGCCCCGGTGACTGAGATGGAGATGGTCTCCAAACCTGGATAAGGTGACTGTAGAGACCCTGTTGCACTGATAAGGTGTTACAGTGTCATTCAGTGTCCTGAAACTGTAAAACAAAACAAAATAAAGCAGACAAGAGAGATTCTCAGAACCTTCTCCCCACTCTGGCCCAGGCAGACCTCATTGTTCTGGCCTTGTACGTGGACATATGACGCAACAAATGTAATACCAAGACTGAGAACATTATGTGTAAAAGAAAAAAAAATTCTAACTGCAGCAATATTTTTTTTTGGACTGTAGTGGTTTCCTCCGTGTAGTCCCCCATGAATACCATTCTTGAAATAAAAAAACCTCAGAAAGCAAATTATAGTGAAACTAGCCTTGGCCATGAACATTTTAGAACAACATATTCTATAACTGGATTGTACCAAACATCAATGGTCAAGTGTAATTCTCTTTCAGGTATCCTGTTGTGCTGCCAAAGTAGTAAGATGCACTTACCACTGTTCTAGGAGCGAGTGCTTTGATTCTTTGTAGAAGTCAGGCAATTGCTCTTCAAAATCTACAAAGCAAGGACTCTTTAGGCTGTGTGGGAGGCCAACCATTGCACCGCTCATCTGGTCCTGAAATATTTTCATAACCAAGCTGGATTGGTGTCAGTACATTATGTATAGTCTGCACATAATGTAATTGCAAGGAGTAAATTTGTCATGTACACTCAAGGTGAAGTATAGCTGGGGGGAGGTGGCCTTACAGCTCTGTGGAAGTCTTATAATGAGAGGCCTAAAGCATCTCTTTTCCAGTTTCTACTCTGTCGCTTTTGTTGAAGCTAGCGTGAAGCAAAAGCCATTTGTGGCAGTGTTTCAAGGTGGAGCTACATTCTGTGGAAGACACAGAAAGAACAAGGGATGGAAAAGAGAGGGCTATTGTGTGTGACAGAGGGATGGAAAAGAGGGGGTCGTCGTGTGTGACAGCGAGGATCTCTGGACATCAGGAGCAGCAGATGGATCGGGTCAAGTGGCCACATACCCCACCCCGCAGAGAGCTGTCACACACAGATGAAGTGTGAGCTCGCTGGCTCAGTAACTCAGTCACATTCTAGCCCGTGTCAGTGGAGAGTGTGGTGCGCTTTTATGCCCGATTGTGTGTGTGTGTGTGTGTGTGTGTGTGTGTGTACGTGTGGGTGTATGTATGTGCGTCAGAAAACAATTCTTTGGATCTGTCACAAAATGGCGGCGTAATCGTTATTTATGATTTATGTTAATTATCTGATCTTTGGCTGAAATGGGTCCAGTTCTTATTGATTCCCAAGTTCATCAATTGATTTTTTTTTTTTACTGTTACAAAAAACAGACTGGTAAAGAAGAGATGACATGGGACGTTGAGTCATCGAGCCAACACATTGTTGGACCAGATGCAACATTTTGGCATACCACAATTGTTGCTATTTGGAGATCAGTGATGGATTTGTTATTCTCTCATAGGAATGAGAATGGAGATGCAACTCACTGGCCATAGCAAAGGCTTGGAAAGAGATTTTCAAGTCCTCTGTAACTGCATACAAACAGGACGATGTCTTGACGTGGCAGCCGTGGTTTGATTTATTCACGAAAGTGGATTTTATTTCATCGTTCCCTGAGCGTGTTGCACAGGTTTGGATCCATGTGTTCAGTCAACACATGGCTTTGTGTGCAAAGCTATGGTACAGACCCCAACCATTCTAATGAACTCTTTCTTAAGGCCACTTTTTAGGGAAATTTCTGGGGCATTGTTGGCTACTTTGAAACCCACACAGCTAACCACAGTGCCACGCTCCAAAGGATTTTTTTTCAGTTTATTTGTGTAAATGAAGCCTGAAAAATGTTACATCATATACAATTATAATGTTTGGGACAAAGTCAAGGAAGCTATTATGAGGCATAAGAAAAAAAAAAAAAAAAACTGTCAGGAACATCAGGCTTACCAAAATCAACTGTTTGAAACACCATTATGAAGACAGCAGTGGTGAGCTCAGTAATCGCAAAGGGCCTGGTAGACTAAGGAAAGCCTCTACAGCTGATGACCGCATAATTCTCACGTAGAATTCTCAAATGAAGAAAAATCCCAAAAACCTGCCAAACATATCAGAAACAGGTATGGATGGCAGGTATGAATGTGTCACTACTGTCCACAGAAGACTTCACAAACAGAACAGCAGAGGCTACATTGAAAGATGCAAACCACTAGTTAGTCACAAAAACAGGATGGCCAGCTTACAGTTTGCTAAGAAGTACCTAAAAGAGCCTGCAGAGTTCTGGAAAATGGTCTTGGAGACAGATGAGATCAAGATTAGCTTGTATCAGAGGGGTAGCAAGAGCAAACTGTGGAAGGCAAAAAGGAACGTCATCTGTGAAACATAGTGGTGGGAGTGTTATGGTCTGGGCATGTATGGCTGCCACTGGTACTGGCTGGCCTTGCCTCATTGATTATGTAACTGCTGATAGAGGCAACAGAATTCCTTCTAAAGTGTACAGAAATATATGCTCAAGTTTTAGCAAATGCCACCAGACTCATTGGACAGTGCTTCATCCTACAACAAGACAATGTTCCCCATCATACTACTAAAGCAACAAAAGAGTTTTCCAAAGCCAAAAAAAAACTGAAAATTCTTGACTGGCCAAGCCATTCATCTCATCAAAATCCAATTGAATATACATTTCAGATGCTGAAGAGAAGACTTAAGGCAACTAAGACCCTGAAAGAAGCAGGAGCTCAACATGGCTGCAGTACAGACCTGCCAGAGCATCACCAAAGAAGTTACTCAGAACCTGGTGATGTCTATGGGCCACAGACTTCAAGCAGTCATTGTATGTAAAGAATACGTGGCAAAATACTAAACATGACTTCAATTTGCATGACATTTATATGTCCCAAACATTATGCCCTGAAATGTATAAAAAGTGCCATAATTTCTACATGGTGAAACTAAAATGCATACAAATTCCCTTCATTAGAAGCTGCAAATCTGCAATGTATCCATATATTATGAATTGTTTGATTGCAAAGCTAAAATTTGGAGTACCAAGCCAAATAAGTAAAAAAAATATGTATTTTCCCAAAATATTATGGAGGGCACTGTGTATGAGCGATAGGTTATTTAAAAAAACAAAAACAAAAAAAAAAAAAAAACAATTGGCTGTTTGGGTAAATAACATCTCAGATAAAAATGAGAGCCCATCGCTAGTATTCCCCATGGTGGGCAGAGGAGGGGAAAAACAAAGTATAACAGGAAGTCCACATGTGGTCGGCTAACCTACCCCTCGCCGGGACACCAGAATCCCATCTGCCAGCAATGAAAGTTCATTTTCTCCAGGTCTGCGCCTCTGAAACTCAGGTGGGTAGTAAACCAACACATTTTAGCGTTTTTGTGCTGTGCGGATGAACAAACAGCGGCAATAACATGGTCCGATGCAACAATTTCTGTGCAATCTCTTCCTCTTTCATTACACTTGCATTGCCAAGTTAGGTCTACAGTGTCATGACATTCTGACACTGGTAGGTAGAATAGATGATTCAGTATCATCCCCCTGTGTGTGTGTGTGCGTGTGTGTGTGTGTGTGTGTGTGGGGGGGGGGGGGGGGGGGGGTATGTGTATCTGTCTTTGCCTTGCCCATGTTCACTCAGGGTATTTAAATGTTTCATTACTTTTGAAAAAGACTAAAGAGTGCTAGTATAGTTTTCACTGCTTACAGATGACCATGTGACAAAAAACAGCTATACATGTGATGGTGTGATGTGCATGTGGTGCACATACAGGAAATAAAAATGGAAACTCCAGTTGGTACGTTAATAGGATGTTTGGGCTTTGTGGCCTTTGTGTGCCGAGGTATAGAGTCAACCAGAATCTGGACTTCTGCAGGTGGAATATAACAACCTTCTTCCGCAATTCAAATCAATCAACTAACATTTCTCACGGAAGTGGGAAATTCTCAGGTGTCATTCCCCAGCAACCCATTTAATGCCTGATCTGGTGACTGAGAAAGCCATGGCATGGATAATATCAGTGTCATGTGCCACAGCCCAATGGACAGGGGCATAATCATTTTATACTCTCTGCAGGGAGGCATTAAAAATGCATAAACACAGCATGAAGATGATCACTGAATATAATTAAGTAATTCTTTGCATCAACCTTGTCTTCTCATGGCGAGTGCCACCCACAGCATGCCAGGAAATGCATCCAGTTACAGCCACATTTACAGAACCAAAGGAACACATCACTGTTTGTTCTGGTTTTATGTCTATTACCTGTCTATTGTACATCTTGCTGAATTGCTACAGTAAACCTTAGTGGACTGGAGCTTGGTATTAACTCTGTGACTTCAAAGTAGGAACATCATGTTGTGTAGTAGTTGTGTGCATTGCATTCTAATAGGAATCTAATAGCATTCTAAGAGGAAGTTGTCTAGGTTGTGTTGGCCTGGTATTTTTCCATGTCCATCACAGTAATGGCTTTCTTGAAGGTTTGTACAAATCTCTCTGCCAAGCCATTTGTGGCTGAATGGTATGTAGCTGATGTCTAGCGTTTGATTCCAATTTTCTTAATGAACTTTGAAATTCATTAGATTCCATTATCTATGCGAATTTTTTGGCAAACACAGTTCTTAGCACCAAAAGGTATTTTCCAATGTGGATGACCTCAGGCCATTTGGAATATGCATTGACTGCAATAAAGAACATGAAGTCCATGAATGGTTAGGTAAAGTTGATTTGCACTTGTTTCCATGGTGATAATGGCCATGGGTTGAGTTTAGCTTGTGGTGGTGCGCTCTGTATCTTGTAACATCCAGAGCAGCACTTGTGATGATCCGTCATGATCTTGCCTTGATTTGATTATCAGTTCCTGGGCACCGTAGCCAGCAGACAAGTCTCTTCATTTTCACTGTCCCCGGGTGACCTTCATGCAATTCATCTAACAACCGGGTATGTAGTTTGGGAAGAATCGCAACTCAGGAGTCACACGGTGATCTCTGACACACTCACAACCGCTTCCTCCTAACTGAGACTGACGGAAACAATGAGTCACCATGTGCTGGCCATCCCTTCACAGTAATGTCATAGACTCCCGACACTGTAGGATAATTACATGCTTACTTTTTACGAGGGGATTTGTCACAGGTACCTGTTCAACTATTGTGTGAAATGCTGTAACTCTGCTGGGTCGACTGTTTCTCTCAGAGGTCAGTAGGTCTCTGCAGCTGCTGTGCTGTCATCACTGGAACTCCTTTCGTTGGGTTGAACATTGAAAGGAGAGGCCGGTGGTCAACCAACAGCAAAAACTTTTTGCCGTACAGGCAGCGGTTGACTCCCTACACAAGGCTGAGGGTCCCTCGGTCAATCTGTGCATAACTGCATTCAGCGACTGTCAGTGATCTTAAGGTGAACACTGCAAAGACCAAAATATAAGTCAATCTTAACAAGTATTTTGGTATAGTATATCATAATTCGACTTAAAATCTTATTTCTGTTACTCTTTGCTAAAGGAGATAAAAAGTTCATCAATGAGGTGAGACAGTTTTACTACTTTCAAGATTTGCCAATGGGGTGCAATGCAATTTCACTTGTCAAGCAAAAAGCAACTTATAACAAGCCAATGTTTTCTACTTGAGAGAAGAACTATTTTAAGTCTCATTACAAGACTAAAACACATTAGACAGACTTTTTTTTCAGTGAAGGCTGCAGGTCTCCCTGAGCCAACTGAGAACAGCCGCCTAACAACACAGCGCTGATTCCATTGGGCGAAGCATCACATGTCATTATATTACATTACATTACATTCATTTGGCAGACGCTTTTATCCAAAGCGACGTACAAAAAGTTCATTTCATGGTCATAGACAACTGCTAAACACAGGTTCAGTAAGGTACAATACTTATGTTGTACAGCTATTTCTAGCCAAGAACACAGTTCACACAGTGAACACTATTCTGGCCTAACCTCTGCAAAGCCAACTAGGCAGAAGAATAAGCTACAGTATTAGGACAAATACAAATTACCAAAAAAGTGCTGGGATGGGGCAACATGTAACAAGTGTCATGAAAAGGGTTTTTTTTTTTATTTTTTGTTGTTTTTTTTTTAAATAAGAGTGAAATATACGTCAGTCAGTTGAGCGAGAATGGGTTGAAGTGAGTTAGCGCCTCTTCTGAAGTAATGAGTTCTTCGGTCACCTGAGAAGCTTGCTCAGAACTCTCAGCCCACCTCCACCGTGACCCAGTCTGCAGCAATGCGTTCAATGGGTGTGGCACTGTCGATAGTCTAGGAAAGTTCTACAAACTGAGGTTTGATCGCAACTGAGAAACATTCTCAGGTTGGGCCGTGTCAAATCCAGCTTCACTTTGTCCTTTTTGAAAACTCACACGTTAGTTCAGAGCGCATACGCATGCAGCCTGGTGAGCACCTGTTCTAGGTTGGAGAAGCAGTTATTATAATCTTTGCCAGTAACAATAGTGCCATTAAGATAAAATTGCGCCCCAGGAATCCCCTGCAGGACGTGTTTCATTGCCCTTTGCCAGATTGCAGGAGGTGATGCTATCCCGAACATTAGCCGATTGTACTGCTGAAGGCCTTTGTGTGTGTTAATTGTTTCATACTGCTTTGACCTCACGTCATTCTCCATTTGGACATAGGCCTGGGCCAAGACAATCTTTAACGAATTGTTGCTCTCCTGACAGGGAAACAAATGAGTCCTCAAGGTGAAGCAGGGGGTACAGGACTGCATGTAATACTGGATTAACAGTCACTTTAAAGCCCCCACAGATGTGCACTTTGCTTGCACAAGTTTTCTTTTGCACAGGTACTATAGTTGTGGCACACTGCAATCCACCTTGGACAGGACCCCACCCTGCTCTAGGTTCTCTTCCACTTGCCCTGCAAGATAGACTGCATAAGACACTGCCTGGTTGGGCTTTGTGGAACTTGAAATTAGCATTTTTTTTTTCCGCAATATCAATCTTTTCTTTGATGTCCTTAAGTGTTCTTAGCCCCTTCTTAAGCACTTCCTATGAGTCAGCCCGTATCTGTGACAGCCTTTCAGGAGTGGAGTTGCTGTCCTTTACTGACATAATGATTGCATTGATGTTGTGCCAATCCAGCCTAATTGTCCTAAGCCACTCACATCCTAGCATTGTGAGTGGTCCTCCATTTGTCAGTACACGGAGGTTCAACCGCTGCCTTTTTTTGTCTTTTGTATGTTACTGTCACTTTTATCTTTTCTTTGGGGCGCACTCTGTCCTGTGTACACCTTTAACCCTGTGAGGCCCTGTGTTGCAAGAATGCAACACTGCTTTTCAGGCATTCTAGAGACACCATTTCCCCATTCGGCTCACCATTCAGTTTAGAACTACATTTCCCAGTTCCTGAGGCCCTATGCTACATTTTGGCATCATATTTGGAATGAGACATTTTCTACTGTTACTCAGAATGTCATGAGCACACACAACATGGGCCTGAAAAAAAAACGACAATGTCTGGGTCTCACAGGGTAACAGTACCTTGGTCATACCCTTAGCGGTGTGTGCGAAAGCAGTCGTCTGTAGTTACGTACGGGGATCGCTGCTGAGGCTGAACTTGTGACCGACTCCATTTTGAGCCGCGCTCCTGCCACTTCAGGAGCAAACCATGTCATCCTGCGATCGCCCGTGGTCTCTTTCCCCACTGCGCGGCCCCAGACAAGCCAAATCACCCGTCTCTGCGTCTGCAACACTTCCTTTCTTCATCTTGATCATTTCGTCGTTTCACGTGCACTTTTCTGTTTTCCTTCCAGCGGTGTCCGGAAGCCCAGTGCTTTGTTAATGGTCCACTCCATTGCACTACACCAGGGGTGCCCACACACTCTACGTGTGATCCACTTTTCCAAAGGCCAGCACAATGTTGATCTACCAACCAATTTTTTGTGCACAGTAGATATTAAATATATCATGTGATGGGCGGAGCTATAGCTTAACTACATTTTCCAGTAGTCTTAACGGGTGTCTGTAGTTTAAATATTTAGAAAATGATGCAGAATTGTACCTATATTGGCAAAAAAAAGTAAATTCGTTAAGACCAGTATCATATTTGGACAAAATCTCAATTTAAATTTAAATCTAATCTAATCAAATCTAAATGTACACCATTATTCACTGGATACTGAAAGCAAAATGTCCTGCCTAAAATGAACTAGAATTATCTTGTCACCACCGTGGCTGCTCTGCCCCATATAAAGTGCATTGGCAACGTTATCATATTACTATCACTTAATACTGGACATTTATGTTACCTTATTACAAAATATTGACCGCACAGTTGTGTCTATGTCATGAATGGTCATGCTTAATGTAACAACAGCGGCAGATTGGCCACATTTCATGTCAATAAAGTGTGCCTGTCTGTCAGGCAGCAGCTACAGGGAAGAGGGATGAAAACAGGAAGAATTAGTATTTTAACTGATACATTTTTTAAATGACATAAACTCTACCAACATGGCCTCCATGCGATCAACCTATTGGGCACCCCTGTTTTACACACTCTCCGTGTGTGCCCTTGTAGCACCTCTTACACTCTTGATCTTTGACCCAACCATCATTGGGGTAATATGATATATATATATAGGTATATAGTGTGTGCATTTTCCCCTTGTTTTAATGTAATTTAATTAGTCGCATATTCTAGAGATTTCTGTTGTGCATCTCCGAAGCTCCCCATGCTGCTGTTTCCATTCATATTGTAATGTCCAGTGCCGTTTGCAATGTGAGGCCTTTTTCATTCAGGAGCTCCCTTTGTGTGCTTTCACTGTGCAAGCCTCATGCCAATCTGCCCCTCTGACAGACCTACTCCAAACTGACAGCGTTCTGATAATTTGCACAGCTCGGCAATGTATTCAGAAATTCTTTCATTTTTGCTCTGGTTCCACTTGTGGATTTCAAATCTTTTGGCTATGACCGGTGGTTTGGGGCTTAAATGCTCTTAGAGGGTACCTACTATTTGTTTAAGTATGATGGGCTGGATTTTCCCTCCTCCCCCCCTTTTGCAGTCATCCGGATGTGGAGCCCGAACGGTAGATAGCAGGTCCATAATTCTTGTTGCCAATTTGTTGTGTTTCTTTTTATAGCTACATGGCAGTGAACACGCAGAGGCAGAATGTTATCGTTCAGTTGTTCTTTACTCGTGAACTTGAACTCGGCTCTGCAGTTTCAAATCAATGCTTGCCTGTTATATGCACACACAACAGAAGTGCATCACCACACAATAAAACTCGTCCGTGCGTTGTTCGATATATTACATCGTCAATGCTTTTTGACTTTTAGACCATGACCTCAGACTGCTAAACCAGAAAAACAGACCTTTTTGATTTGGCTTGAGATTTGAACTAGGCTGACCTTTTACTTTCATGAGTTTAGGTGTAACAAGTTCTCCAAACTGAACTGGATTTACTTCGTATTTCTGTCAGTTTTTTTTTATTTTTAAAACAACAATAACAACAAAAAACATTTGATCTCACTGTCAATGCTGCCAGTTGTAGAACATATTCAGGAGATCTGTGCTATTTCCAGTCTGTTTGCAACCCACCCCTGGTCACACAGAAGCTGATAACCTGGGCACTGGAGAATGGCGACACTGCTGTTGTATTGGTTTGTTTTACTTCAGGAACAACCCCCAACTGTATTTCTGCATTAAGTGTGTATAAAATTCAGACTGTAGCTGAGCTGCTCTAGATCCAGATGTCTGAAAACCACACATTTCATAATAAAGATGGTGTTTGTTTCCCTTCCTTGAATAACGTTTAGCCATCAGAGGGTAGAGGATGTCCTCTAAGCGCCCATGGATAATTCGGTGGCTGCGCATCTCCCCTGTCTGTCAGGAGATAGTGGATCCACAGATCAGATGTCTTTCAGAATGCTGGGCTCTGATGCCAGAGATATACAGTCTGACTCTTTATTCACGCTGCCTATATTAATGGACTACAGTCCCCGCAGCGAGCAAAATGATGACTAATTTTACGCGCTCCCTGAGAGCTGGGGCAGGGCTCCGTTCGCCATGATTCAGATATTCATTTATGACACGTATTGGAGAAGACGCGACGCAATCTGGGTTTTTACAATTATGTATACATGCAATCACCCTCTCCATAAAAAAACGGCTTGCAAATGCACCATATGATTTCAGAAATATGATTAGGGTGAAATAATAGCTAAATGTAGGTTTGAGCTGATTGCATTGGTGGCTTTTCATGACTATGCTCATCAATTCAACATATTTTAAAAAAAAAAAAGTTTGCACAAAAGTAACCTGTGCAAAAATGATAAAATGAAAAAGGTTTTGCACTCATATTTCTAATCTTGAGTTTACATCAAGACATTCTGCATATTTGTTGACAAACTCATATATTATATATTCTGTAATTTGTCCTTAGTTTCTGAATTCACTGCAGAACTGATAATTTATTTATTCTGATTTACATTTAGTTCGCTGTAGTTCACATTCTAGTTTTTTCTTTTGCTTATTTCACTGTGGTTTTTTTTGTTTTGTTTTAGCTGACAGACATGCCAACTTAAATCAGAAGACAAAGAGACTGATACTTGATAACCCAAGGTGAATTCACACAGATAGCTGTGTTCCGAAACATTATGCCAAATGTACAACACTGCTTTTATTGCACTGATAGAGGGATATGCTGGGTAGAACTGGTTCTGACCTATGCCGGGCTTAAAGCTGTGACAGTCATATCGGTTAAAACACAAATCCAGCTTTGTGCTTTTCAAAAGCCTTGTATGGTTACATGCTTTGTAAACTACCTGAACATTTTCACAGCAGAACATTTGTTTCCCAAGCTTCCATGTTATCTACTTGTCTTTTCATTTTACTTGTAATTCTGAGTGATCTAGAACAATAGTTAAGGGTTAAAAGGATAATTCACTTCTTGGGGTTTTTGATACTATTTCATTTTTACCATATGCTTTTGATTAGGTCAGGCAGTGTTTGTGTGTGATAAAGGATATACATTCATTATAAGCTCAACTGGAACAACAACACACAAGAAGTATTTAGCAAAGGACTGCAGCAACTGCATTTATTCTGTAAACAAAGGAAATCTCATGTCAGCAATAAAATCCTCTTCAGGTTTAACCAAACATTCATTGAAAGCACAATAACATTTGGATTTCTTGCCTGGTGCAGTTCACTCACATCAACAGAAATAAAATATAAAAAATTGTGAACACTTCAACTAAAATCTGTGGAATAAAATGCCTGGATATTCAAAACATCTACAATTGTAGAGCCATTGAGAAAAGTGACAACATCATTGGGGATATTTCTCATCCACTCCATTCCCTGTATGATCCCCTTCCACCAGGGAGGAGATTCAGATCATACATGTGCCGGACAGCCCGAGCATCTAGAAATTTCATTCCGGTTTCCATCAGTTCACAAAACGAACAACATTAGCTATACCCCCCCCCCCCCAGACTTCTGCGGCCACTGTGGCAGTTATTATTGTTGTCATCGTTTTTGAAATGTTGATGTCCTCATCATTAATTTGTTGTGAAGTAAATGGCCTTCTTTTTAAAAACAAAAATCTGAATTTGTTCTTTGGTAAGATAAAATCTACCAAAGGCCAGAAAAAGGCATGATTATCCTCATGATGGACCAGCCACAGATCTCAGAGTACGTCCTCTATTCAGAGGCAGAAATGGGAGTTTTTTTTTTTTTTTGTTTTTTGCCTCCATAAGGTCAAATGTGAAAGCCGAGAGGGAAATGGATGTTGCAGCCCTCCTGCATCATGGTCGGAGAGGCAGCAGGGGTAACAGACTCCCTCTCTCCAGAATGATTAAAAAAGCTTCCTTGTGCAATAACCGCTGATCAGGGAGCCTTGCCCGCGGTCATCTAAACCGCATGCTTTATTCAGAGCCGAAGTGCCAGTTACGATGGCACTCCTCTTGCGGTTGACCGTGAGCAGAAGGGGAGTGTGTTGGGGCCGCGGGACTGTCGGCGCGCTGGGCGCGGCTCCAGCGAGGAGCACGGCAGCGGAGACCACACACACACACACACACACACACACACACACGCTTCTGTACACAAACGAGCAGGGGATGAATCACAGCCGTGCTGTCACGAACCTTTTAGACTGTTACGAAATCATCACTGAATAACAAGAATGAGTAAAATGACTCCCAGAAAAAGAAAAGCAAATATAAATCATGCTTTTCACACGGTTCTTACAATGTTTTTAATGCTAGGACTATTGCTATAGCAATTAATAAATATTTGAGGTTCAGTTGTTTGATGTGTATTGTTATTCAGGGTCATGACACGACCTCACCTCCCTAGGGGACTGCCAGCGGAATTCCCCCACGGGGGATGGAAAGTCCTGCTGCACTGAACTCTCTGACCTTTGACCCCCCAGGGCCTTTAATTTTCTATCAGTGTTATAGATATGGTGTGCCACCAGTTGTACTGCTCGCTCTGCCTGTGGGAGTGCACTGTCACTCATTTGTACCCAGTGCAGGAGGCAGTAGCAGGCACATTGTGTTCTCTGTGGCCTGGTACTGAACACATTGTTTGCTGTCAGCGTCCCCACCAAATTGCACAGCACAGCAATTCAGGGCTATTTTGCAGAACAAGGGGGACATTAACAACATTGCCCCCCCCCCCCCCCCCCCCCATAAAAAAAGGGAAAAGAGGCTGTCTGCTTGGTTTGAGTGAGCTTGAGTAAAACAGGTATTACCACTTCATTGTCTGGTTTTACTGCCTGTTACTACAACTTTAAGGCACATAATTACAATACTGTCACAGTTTAGTTGCATACGACTAGTATAGTTTATTGTAATTCTACTGACACAAATATGATTTATTTCAGTGCATTCCATATCAAATTTCAAAAAGTAGTTATATGATGCTAACGCTGTTTTTAGATAGCAGTTCTAAAAAGCTGCACATTTGTTATACATTAAATATTTTGTCACACACTCAGTACTATGATCTTAAAAAAGAATATGCAATTTATATGCATGTTGGCACGTCATACTCATATCACTACGGTACGTAAGGTGCCTCTTTCTGCTTACATATCTTTTTTAAACGAAGCTATAGCTATTCGTTTATTCTTTTCTAGAAGGAGGGGAAGAGAGGGATGTGGGTGGTTTAAAGAGATAAATGGATCTCTAGAAGCCATCATTGTGCCAGTGTTCAGAGGTTGTCACAGCTGGCCTGGCAAAGAAATTAATATGGTCTTGAGAAATATTTATGTGAAACATTGGCAGAAGAAGGTGCAGGCTCAGTGAGCTGAGCTTCCACTCGATTTGCTCCATTTGTTATTCTCTTTGTTTGGTACAAGTGGGGGGGGAAAAAAAAACTCAGGACCTGGAACAATTATTCTTTGTGCTGATGTCACCATAGGGCAAGGCCGTTGAATTCTCTCCCCGTTATAAGGTTTTGCTTCCCGTGCATGTGTCTCCAAAACCAAATGCACGGACGTCAGCATTGCTCAGGGCTGACCGGTGGGAGCAAACGGCCCCTACAGGATTAATGCAGCGTCTAAGATCTCCAGCCATTGTGCATTTAATCCCCAGGGACTCAGTACAGGAGTTCCATCCAATGACAAGGAGGAGCTGGGAGATGCAGGTCACACCTGGTCAACATGCCAACCATCTTGTGCTGAGAGAGGGAGAAAATAAGTTGAGCACTCATCTCTCAGCAAAGCAGTTATGGATTTGCAATGGGCACAATCTTTTTGTGGTGGAATTGAAAAAAAGATCTTTGTGACCCCTTTTAATGTTTTTTTTTTTCTCTTGGTTTTTGGTGAATGCATCATAGCTTTTTAGCAGTTAAAGGGTTGTTCTGTGAAATAGGAACAATAGATTTTCTTACAATTGCAGTTTGGGTTACAAAAAAAAATGTTTGAAAATGAACACCAGGGTGTTATGTAATTATACAAAGCACACACAAAGTACATTCAAATAGCACTTAATTACACTTTATACATTTAAAAGACCAATACTGATATTTTGGATGTTAAAGCCCATTTATTGCACATTTTATGCTAACAATCACATCAGGGTTAAGAAGTCATGGATGTTTGAATTTTGTTTGTAGAACAGTCTATTTGCCATGGACTACTTTCTGGTGGAGAAACATTCTGTTGTGGTGGTGTCTTCAGGAAATGTGTTGTGACTGACACTTAGCAAAGCACAGCATAGTTACAGAGAATGCCATCGATTGGTTAAAAGTTCTATCCTGCATTTACATTTTTGTCTTCTTGCCTTGCTCATCCAATCAGAGAGTACTTCCAAGTGAAGATTTACGCTGTTCCCTGGCAAAGCATTTCCAGATTGGAAAAAAAACCAAAACAAAACAAAAAATCACTCCCCTAATCGGAAGTTATGCAGGCGAGTTTTCATATCAATCTGTGCCTTAAAATGCATGATTATGCAAGGAGAAGGTATCTTTGACAAAAAATTATTTGGACTTGGACATTTTCACGATAATTGATTACCTACCTCGTGGGCATGATGATGTCACCTAGAAATGAGAAAAGCCATGTCACACGTCTCCTCCAGTATTGGGACACTGGAGGGAGGGAGGACACAAAAAGCGGTTCCTTGGGCAGGTAGTAGTGGAGAAAAAGGAGGATACATTTTTTGAGTATTGCATAGAAGGACATTATGTTCTACCCCTGGACTTTCCATCTCTACCTACACACACACACACACACACACACACACACACAAACATACAGTTATTTTCCTTTGTCACAGTCGCAGGGATTGTAGTCACACTTCAGTTGGCAGCCATATTGTTAAAGTTGTATTTGTCATGTGCAAAGTTTAACCATGCCAACAGTGAAGTGAAAATCTTTTTTGCAGGGTCTCACAACAATGTAAAACTTAACAGACAATAGACAATAAATACAATTAATACAAGATAAATCAAACAAAATTTAAAATTTTAGATTGAAATAAACAAGAGTGCACTTTCACACCATTTCATGGTGTCTGTTTGACTGGTTGAGTTTCAAATAAAATTGAGTTGGGTTCAGCTGCTTTAAAGTTCTGAGATGTTAGACACTGACATAATCACAGCAGGTCTCACAAAAACAGCCTCATCAGACCTAGTCAAGTCGAGTCAAGTCAAGTTTATTTGTATAGCACATAATCATACAATTGAATGCAATTCAAAGTGCTTCACAGAATAGTGAAAAAAGAAAGACTGATTTGACAGTACATTAAAAATACATAAAATAAATTTTAAAAGTACTAAAAAGTAAATAAACATTCAAATAGCTAGGAGCTCTTCTCAGGCTGCGTCTGGAAACTTGTTGTATGTCAGAGACTTCTATCTCTCCCGAGATACAACCACAGTTATGTGTCGGAGTTATGTAGTGGACAACCAACCTACACACAGTCTACACGCAGCAAAGCAAACTGCAAGAATTAAGTTTTCCTGGCATGCAGTCTGCCTTACCCAATGGATCACAGCCACTTTCCCTCTCAAAAGGGCCTGAAATATAAATACTGCATGAAGGGCATCTGTTCTGGACGATGTACTGGATATATGTTTCTGAGCTGTATCAACTGAACATTTGCATCGATAAAGCCAGACAGATAGCAGCCTATCTGCAAAAATGTGTACGTAATCGATAAAAAAACTAATTATAGAAAACTCTCAATAAAGCTCAAGAATAGTTTAATGTTCACTTGACATATGTGTTTGAAAGCAATGTGCTACCCATGTAAAAAAAAAAAAAAGGCAAATATATGTATAAGGAGGGTAATGTGCTGATAGAAATGTGCTCATGTCATCCTCATTTCAACTAATAGCAGTCTACCTTAAATAAGATTGCACAATGTGCCAAATCTGTGGGCCTGGAACGGACTGTAATGGCTGTGGATTTCCCCGTGACCCAGGGTGAACACAACGAGCAATGATTCAGAACCAGCGCAAGAGGTTTGAACTGAAACCTTGGCTCAGTTCACTAATGAGTTATTCCATTCAAATCTGTACAGGCTTGGTCTATAAATACATTTCACACATATGCCTAATTGCGCATACTATGTCTTTCCTGTTTGAAAAAAAAAAAAAAAAAACTAATAAAGCAAAAAGAAAGCAAAAAGGCACAGAGACAGCCTAACTGCTGTTGCATTGTGCGCGGTGAGCAATGGAGGAGCAGGGCTACAATTCAAGAGCATTTTTTGTTTTCAATTCCCTTGTTCTGACAGATGGCCCGTGCGGCTAGAATGACTTCATCGGGAAGCACATGGCGATCTGTCCTGCCTGCCAAATGGAAATGTGTTCAGGGGAAGGGGACTTTGCCTTATTACGACGAATAAACTCGGCAGCTGAAGAAAGGCGCATCGCCTCAATTGTGGGGCCGTCTTTTAAAATATTCAGCTCATTCATTTTTAAAAAGAATATTGTTTAAAAGGAGACCTTAAAAACAAATGATTAATTATTGAGCAGTGTTATCCAAGCCAAAATTGCAGAGGTTATACCCCACATCCCCCACCCACTGGGCTCAGAATTCAGAGCTCTGGCAATGGAAGAAAGTTTTCCACTGAATTTAAAGGGACAATTCACTTTGTGGGTGAAAAGAGTCTTAGCGTGTGGAGCTTCTCTGTGTGCAGTGAAGGATATGTTCAGAATTTACAGAAGTTGCTGGCTACCTGCCAGCTGAGATGTTCAACAAGTACATATGGCTGTGATGTTCAGGTGTCCGCATACTTTTGGCAGTGTAGTGTATATTATCAGATGCCACACATCCATTTTTAAAAATAGAATTTGACAGGCTGTCAGGTTTTTGGGAGAAACTTTCAAGCAATTTCCACCTTTACAATTTCTCTGATCTATCTGTTGAATACATACAGTATATTCAATAAATGTAAAAATAGCGCTGGTTAATATTTCAATACATGGATTTGATATATGCGTTTATGCGCAGCATTTGTTGCGTAAGAGGGATTGCTTGTCAATATTAAAATAACCTTAAGAACTAGGCCTACATTGCCTATTAGTTTAGCCTGCCCATGTGTAACCTAGTCTAGTCTATTTAACCAAGTACGTAATTAATTGGAAGGGGTTGGGGGGGGGGGGGGGGGGGGGGTCATTTCGTCAGCTCAACAGCTTCAACCTATGTATGTGCTGCAGACCGCTACTTTGCATACAATAAAATTTCAAGAACTGATTGAAACAACAGACAGGATATCTGTGGTCAGGACAAAGCAACAGATGGCGAAGGCAATTATGTTTTACACATTTTATATTTGTTCTTCAAGGGATTACCGTGAATCAGTCCTCAGTTTGGGATAGCATCAAGAAATGCTTATTGGATTATATACTGATTTTGAAAATGTAACTGCATTTGTGTCAATTCAAGTTATACGTTAAAAGCACACAAATACATCCTTAAGAGCGCTTAACTTGCAATGCCCACATTGTGGCACTAGTGAGTAGTGTTTGGGCCAGAATATAGATTACTAAAATGTATATAAAAAACTAGAGTTCTAGAACGCACTCTCATGGAGACGTGAGTATTAACCTGTACCAAAGTGATGGAAATGAGAAGTGTGTGGGGAAAGAAACAACTGATCCAAAGGAACTCTCCTCATCTGTGAAACACGTTGGAGGTAAATGTTCAGAATGAATTAATTCTGAAGTGTACTGAGACATCTGCTCAGATCCAACCAAACGCCTCAAAACTCATTGGATGGCACTTACAAGGACAATGAGCCTAAGCACAATGCTAAAGCAATCAATGAGCTTTTCAGGGCCAAAAAGTAGAATGTTCTTGACAGGAAAGTCAAGCCATTATAAAATAAAAATGGTTTACTCGTGCAAAGCGCCTGGTAGTCTGTCAGCGCCTGTCAGCATTCATTAAAAATTGGTTCGAAAATCAAATTGTATTTGGTTAATTTCTGCGTGAATACATATACTTCCTGGGTGAAGGGCGCCGGCCAAATGAGTGTGTAGGCTATGTAATGGTGCATTCGGTCGGTCCTCGTCAACTCGTAAAGTCGGCTATTTCCGAGTTTACCACCAGGAAGTTGCACTCGACCGCCGACCAATTGGTAAATACCAGTGGTAAACTCCGTCAAGTTCCATGATACCCGAGTTTACAAGTTGTGACGTTTCACTGACCTCACCTTGCTTTCAATACATGGTGGACAACTGGAAATTTATTCTGATATTGTTTCATGTATGAATATAAGATGTTAAAATGATCTTTCAATGTGATCAACTGTAATATATATTTTTCTATACAAAATGTATTGTAACATTGAAATATGATCAATAATTTCTTTTTTTTAAACCAGAAATGTATCATGTGACCAACAGTGGGTGATCTCATTGGTCCACCTCCTTTACATCCCCAGCGGACATACGTATTTTTCATGTGATAAATTTACCAGTTGCCATGACCGCCCAAACGCAAACACCTCGTAAATACGACTTGGTCACGTGATAAATTTCCGACTTTACGAGTTGACGAGGACTGTCCGAATGCACGATTAGTCCTTCAACTTTTGGCAAACAGGTGACCTGAGGCTGCTCTCTAAATGGTTGCTTCAGATTTTCCACGGGGCTCGAGCTCTCTGCGCCCCAGACACTCCCACTTTTATTGGCAGCGAATTGGTATTGTTTTTATGTTTTTTGATCTAATGTGATTGGACAATTCTCGACGCTATCTTTCATGTTTACACCCGCCATTAATATAACTACGGATGCGCGACTGTCACTCCTGCTCCTTAGCTAGCTGACCGGTACTTTCAGGAGATGGCAACTTCAAGTGGAACCGCGGAAATCAAAGAAAATTCGGTTATTTCCTTACGAAAACACCCTTTCACAAGGCGTTCAGTGGAATAAAAAAGAAGATAAAGGTGCTTGGACTGACCCGATTTACAAAATCAGCAGCAGGCAAGTGATCGAGGACGAGCCTACACCCAGGGCTCCCGCTCTTGTTATGACAAACGGAGTTGGCTAGCTGGATGTGGTGTAAGTAATGCCTTTTATTGCTTTACCGGTTTGCTATTTCAAAGTGTCGGCACCGAAGCGTTGTGGACAACGACGGGGGTACAACACCTATAACATCTTTCTGAAAAATACAAACTGCATGAAAGTAGCCGCAGCCATCTATGCAATAGTGTGAGACTAATTTATTTTGGCAGGCTTAACATTGCTGAACAGCTAGATGAAGGCTACAGGATTGGCATTAGAAAGCACAACGAAGAGGTGACAAAATCGACACATCCTGTCCAGAATAATAGACTGTGTTAAATTTTGTGGAGCCTTTGAGTTGGCTTTGCGTGGCCATGATGAGAGTGAGAGCTCCGATAATCCCGGGATATTCCGTGAGTTGGTGAGTTTTGTTGCCTTCTTTGAACTTCAGCATTCACATATTCACATTTTGTCCAGCAGATGGCAGCAGAAGGCTGTATAAATGACCTTGATGTTAGCTAATATTTTCCTACTCTTTTTATGACTTCATAGAATGTAACAGTGGCAGTAAAAATGACTTTAGTAGTTCCATATTTAGAAATTGAGCTGTTGCCTGTTGGTATCTTCAGGTGATGTATGGGGAAATGGGCATTTTGTCATCTCTACATATTATTTCATATTATTAAGGAGGGAAAAATATGTTCAAGTAGTGCTATTGGTCAGTGTTTAGGCAACATTACAGTGTGTTGTTTTTTTTTTTTTTTTTTTTTTTTTTTGCTGAGCTATGAAGTGCTGCTTTAGTTTGTTTGTCCCCCCAAAAAAAAAAATTTATATCACCAGCCGCCACTGATTTGTACAATTACTTAAAATGCTAATTCCACACCTAGAATCAGCTCGAGACCTTTTGTTAGCTTTCTTGTGCATGTACAAATGATGCGACAACTCAGGGCTGAGAAACAGCTGAACAGCCAATTGTCCAATTACTTTTGGTCCCATAAAATGGAGGGACCATTGTATTCAAATGTGTAATTCAAATTTCTGTTCTCTGTGTCATGAATGATGAAGCACATACAAGCAAACAGGCCTGCCTTCAGAATAATTATGTATTTATTCTGGATGTAGGGCTTAATGATGACATTCCTGCTTTACATTACAAATACCAAAATGGCTGTTATTCATCATGTTTGCTCTTCCTTTGGTACTCCAAATGACTTGAGCTGCCTGTGAATGCATTCTCCAGCCATGCATTTTATACCACTGTAAAATTAAGACATTTCTTTTTGAAACGTTTTAAAATTTACATTTGAATAAATACACCCAGATGAGGGTTTGACTTACTCAAAGTTATGAGTAAATGAGCCAGAACTGTGGGGCTGATTTTCTTTCTAAGATAAAACTCGGTGTCAGCCTTCCATCTGTCCTGCTGCAGTTTCTTCAAAAGCATTAGGAAACAATAGATCTCACCCTCTCTCCAAACGCAACCAACTGATTCACACCTCGCGCGTTTTAATCTCACTTAAATGCGGAACACGACGAGAGTGTTAACAATGTTGGAAACGGTTGCTTTCGAGGCGGTGTTTTAGTAAGAGCAACACTGGAGATTTCTAAACACCTGGAGAGATTTGCTTTAAGGATCCCACGTCGTTATTTTGGAGACCTGGGCCACCTCATTTCACGGCTTTGGATTTCATCAGCGGTCCTGGCTGAATGCCCGTTAGCAGAAGCGTGGCCTGATTGTGGTGGGCTCAAGGAAAAAGGCCTGCAGCTCCCTTTCGCTGTAAGAGGGCACCTGAGAGGGCCACATGCATTTTAAACAAGGGGATCCACCCTGTTTCTCTGCGCTGAGAACAGGACGGAAACAGCAGGGTCTCAGGAAATGGCCGAGCCCAGCTCACGTAAGGCACATCACTGTCAAGGCCCAAAATGGCATCGCGCTCGCTACAGATCGCAGCAGATCCACAACAGCTGCCTGCTCGGCTGAGGGTTGAAGCCAACGGGAGACGTTTGCGCGGAAAGCAGTGTTACACCTGAGTGCTGACTGTCCCCAATGACACACTGCAATATGGTTCTATATACAGAGAGATGACAAGTACTGAAAATAACAATAGCTAAAAACCTTGCCTCTAAGCAGGGAAAACAGAAATGGCCTATATAACCCCTGGGTATGAAAGCCATGCATTGCCTGCATTGGTTTAATTATAACTTGCAGGTAGTGTGTGTACTGTACAGTAAAATTACATCCCTCGTCTGCTCCTACTTTAGGCGGAGGCATTTCCAATATTAGCTAGCAGCAAATACCACCCTGTGACATCATCAATTTGATTGGCTGAACCTAAGTGGGATGGAGCTTGGTTAAAACGCATATGGGAGTCCTGGGAAAAGCCAGGCTGGCACTGGATGTGCTCTTAGTAGGGGAGCAGCAACACTGAAGCGCAAAAGACCTTATATAGGGGCGACAGAGCTCAGGAGGTAAGAGCGGTTGTCTGGCAGTCAGAGGGTTGCCGGTTCGATCCCCCGCCTTGGGCGTGTTGAAGTGTCCCAGAGTAAGACACCTAATCCCTAATTGCTCCCAACGAGCTGATTGGTACCTTGCATGGCTGCCTTTCACTGTTGGTGTGTGTGAGTGTGTGTGTGTGTGAATGGGTGAATGAGAGGCATCAATTGTAAAGCGCTTTGGACAAAAGCGCTATATAAATGCAGTCCATTTACCATTTACCTTCCTTCAGATTACGCAATGCTTTAAATGTTAAAGATGTGGTGGCACTCCCTGTGGGGGTGTGACCGGGTGCCCCTGTTAAATCCCAAATCTGGGTCACTTAATTCTAACCATCCCATCTCATCTTTCCTCAGTACGAAATGTATAAATGAATTCCTCGGCTTCATTTCCAGACACAAAAAGGCCTCAGAGAATGTAGGGTGCCGTGCGCATTAATGTTGGTTGAAGTGAGTTATCCCCCCCCCCAACACCCCCCCCTCCACACACTGTTAAGTACTTTGCACTCAAGAAATGAAAATTATTATGTGCAGTAAATCTTAAGTTATTATCCATTTTTGCTGTAATATAAATTCTCAAGTGCAAGTGCTTTGCAGTGGATATGCCCATCACGGAGTGTGTTATGAACGCCACATACTAAGATACATTACACTGTTGCGGTTGGATTACAAGAGTAGTTGCACTGAATATGACAATTATGTATGCGTTATTTACTTTTGTATGTATTTTATTTTGCTGCAAACTTCTGTGGTCCATAATTTTTTTTATTTATTTATTTTTTTTACAGAATACGGTTACAATCTGGCTCCTTTCTTTGACCATAAGCCTTCAGACTCAATTTCCCAATTAAAGAAATTCAAGAAAAGAAAACTATATTTCTTAAAAAGCTACACTGTTGTAACACTTAAATCCCATTAATGTTTGTAATCAAGACCTGTGTAATCAAATAATGGCAACATTCGTAAAATCATATTATCTGAATATTTTGCTACAGTCTTTCTTCAAACTGTGAATGACATTAAGAGAGACGATTACTTGGGTAATTTGTAAGAGGCGATTATTTTTGTCACACTGCTTCAAAATAGTAGGGATTTCCCATAAGTGCAAAGGCTGGCTCGTCTGAAGACTTGAAGATGAAGCAGCACGGAATATTCCAGGGCCATTCGCGTTAACTGTGTTTACGTTCCTGGTTCAACAATACCCATTTTATATTGTAGGCTAATTAAGGCCTACTGACCTTTCTTACCATTGTTTCGTAAATATGCCGATCTATGAAGACATGGTCAAAAACCGATGTTACGTTGTCTAATACAAAAATTAACACGTAGGCTACCTTTTAACGAATGGAAGTAATTTGGCAATGTTAAATGTAGGCTACGCCCAATATTTAAGCCTACATGATATAATTACATTGCGGCTACTTTTTCAAGCATGATTCTCTTAAATTCCACATTTGAGCGTTCAACGGCCGATAGTATTACCAAGTATAGTGCGATCGAAGTGCTGTGTGATTGAATGCTTTTACTCTGGAAGAGATTAGGGCTTTTATAAGCGGCCGTCTCTTGCACAAATTGTGATCTCAAAAGTCCGAAGGTTTTACCACTAATTATTGCAGGCGTTAGGTATACAGTCTCTCGACTGAATTCAATAACGTGCAGCTTTGATCAATGTTTTTCCTTCTCACTCAAAAGACTCCTTAAGTTAAATGCAAAATAGTTTTCATTAGACTGCGGACCGTTTTAATCGATAGCACGTTGGTCTCGGCAATCAATAGTTCAAAATTAAACACCGCCAATGTAATACTTCAGCCATTTAAACGAGGGCAGTATTAGATTATGCTCCGCAGCTGCAAACTTTCACCGGTGCTGAAGTTGTTCCAGTTGCTGACGCTAGGAGCTGTCCGCGGTGCTGAAACGGCAGCGGCGTGCTGAGTTGAAGGCGCTGACAGCACTCGGAGCGAGCAGTCCGCTTACTGAGCATTGAAATTAAACATTCTCTGCCTCTCAGGCAATTTCAGTTACAAATCTGCTCACTATCCGACTCTCAGAACCTGAAGGCCTTCCGTGTCGTGTGGGTGTTTTCCGAGGAATCGGGAAGTCGCTGTCAGGGCGAATATTTTAATTGTTTATCTTGCTTTTTGTCTGGAAAGTGTTTAACACAGGGACATATTATTTTGTAAACGGAGGAATCCACTTCAGTAGACATGTGTACAAGAGGAGACTACCGATTGAACGTGTTAGTTATGGTGTTGATGCTCTGCGCTTCTTCAATGGAAATTCGTGGTCAAGGTAAGGTTTCAATTTGTTTTATAACGGAGTACAATACGTCGTACGAATGTATTCGTCCCAGAACAGGATTTAAATATCGTGTCTGACTATCATTAAGCTTAGAGTAGAATGCCATTTTAGTGTCTGGAAACAAAGAGTCTCTGAGTATGTCTCGCGTTCTCGTATTCAATCGATTCATAGATTTTGCTCATAGGTTCATTTCTGACTGAATATTTGCAATTAAATATCGGCCGACGGCTTTAGAACGGGGCGACGATATCCAGCTGTTTTCATCATAGCCTATCGTGGGTGTCTTTAACAGACGGATTCCACTAAGTCTCCCGAAGCTCTGAGTAATCGGTAGAACTTGAAGGAATACAAGTCAACCAGAGTATAAATTTTTTCCCCCCGTGAACATTTAGGCTGTAACATATTACAACTTTTTGTATCGTTCAAATATATAGTCGTCTTAAATTTAATGTTTGGTCTTCGCTTACATGATAAAGACGTGTTGGTAACCTTAAATCTTGTCAACAAACGTGGAAACGTCTCAAATTCCACGTTAGTCCTCTGTGTACAATGTGAGCTATTGTATCCTACGTATCCCGCGACCGCTTATCCCTAATGAAGATAAAAACATGACTTACGAAGTTCAACAGGTCTACCCTTTTACCGGCCACGTAGCCTACACGACAGATTCAGGAACTACAGTCTTTCCTTCTTTTATGTTACATTTTCTTTTATGTTAGGCCTTGGTCGGGGAATTTTTTTAAATCCACAGTCATTCAGCAATAACTGTCTTAATATATGAATTCAAGGTATCAAAAGACTGCCACGTCCTTCGGCGCTGTGCCCAAGGTAGCTTGCTGATTGCTTTGTAAAATGCCGCGTGTTGTCCTTCAGTGGGGAGCTTTGAAAGAAGGAAGTGGTGTTTTTCTCTTGTGATGCGTAACTTCGGACAACTGTAGGCTGTGCATGCACCAGTTTATTTTACTGCAACTCCAGTGTGGTGACGCTCCACAACCGGCAAAAAATAAGCATCAAAATAATTCCGTCGGTTTTGTCCCGTGGCTTCCAGCTCTAATTTGCTTCACTCCTCGATTGTTTTTTTTGTTCCATTCTACATTGGAGTGCTCCAGTGCTCCATTAACCAGTAGTTGTGTGCTGTTTGAATAACGAGATAGTGTACGCAGAACACTGAAGCACAAATCCTTTTAAAACGGTATTGCATTAATTCACCCTGGGTGTGTGTTGTTTCATAATATGTCATCCGATAATTTCTAGTATTGCACACCACATTAATAAATTTCGGTAAAGAATCATATTGACATTGTTTCACGAAGCCAATACGAAACTATACTAAGATATGATTGAAGTGCGAGGCTCATACGATTTAACACACAATGATTGTTCACGCATGAAAGCGGCATGCTCTCAGGCTTACGCACAGTAAAATGTCCGGTGTTAATTCAACTCTGACAGAGTAGCCTACACAACGAGTCTAAAAAGGACCATCCATATGTAGGCCTACTCTGTAAGAGTTGATTTAAGACTGCACATTTTACCGTGCAGTATGAATTAACACTGGCCAAAAGGATAGGCCAACAAATGCAGACACCTGGTAAAACACGGATGTATTTGTATATTTACTTAGGCGATATAAAGTAAGTTCATGGT
This sequence comes from Anguilla japonica, assembly GCA_025169545.1. Lineage (NCBI taxonomy): Eukaryota > Metazoa > Chordata > Actinopteri > Anguilliformes > Anguillidae > Anguilla > Anguilla japonica. The sequence continues at coordinate 7,497,906 of CM045891.1, forward strand.
TTGCCCTGCATTAAACTGACCTATTGATTATATAATATGCTTCATTATAATTGTGGTCTGAAATGGGAAGTGGGCGCAGGATACTAATTTTAGGCTTAATAATGGTACTCATGGTAAATATTCGACTTATTTCGCTGTTCGTGCTTTCCACTTTGGCGTTTACACAACAAAAGAGCGTGCAGAAGACAGCTCGGATTGCTAGCAATCTGAAGGTCCGTGTGACAGACGGCACGGGTAATGAAGCCTTAATCTCGGCGAATGGTTGAAGATTACTGCGCGAGCTGTTTAACGCAGCAGAGCGTTGCAAACTGGTGCAAACCGCCGTTTATGCCACAGATCGGCGGCCTGTGTGTTCACAGTAAATTCTCATGTGCTGTGTCATTTTATACTATACTGTATTTGTGTATATTTGTTTTCCATTCTTTATCAGAGAATGATTAGCGTCCATTATAATGCACCACTTCAGTTGTCTTCATCTCACCATTAAATGTGATTGCTCAGAGTACGGGAGAAATAATTTATAGATCCGGGACTACTTTTATTTAAATACTCTTCTGCATGTAAGAGTCAGATGCTGAACACAGTTGCACAAATATACTGTGCACAAAAATACGTTTTGTATTTTGTGAAAATTATTATTTTTGTTTCTCATGAAGTTGATCTTGAGTGTCGTGTGGCATTTATTAGCCTATGTCGCTGCTGTAGATCTATAAGTGAGATAAGTCGTTTTATAACGGGAAGGATAAACAGTCGATAGGTATGAAATATAAAAAATAAGCAATGATTTTAAGGCTTTTTTCTTTGGATTTTATATCCCGGAAGCACTCACCACATTTGAACTTCACATTACTCAATATTTCATTTCATACTATTGAAAATTCCACGCTCCTGGAAACCAGTCACATAGTCTGCGTAGCCAGTATTGTTTTAGCAAGTCGTGCTTTTTGCAAAATATAAAATGTCGTAGATTTTCCAGTTAAACAGAACATGTATTTACATTCCAACAACTTCACTGACGGCAAATTTAAATGTGCCCCACGTTTTTTTAAACCTGAACGTCAAGTGAAATATCTGACGTTGGTTTATAGGTTTTTATTGTTTGACTTTTAAGAAGAAAATAAATCCTAGCCATATGTTTTTTAAACCACTTCTGTCACCGTAACAACACGACCACTTAATTTTTTTCTGGAGGCAGTATTGGACATGGTTCATTTATAGTATTCACAGTAGTCTTTTATGACAGATGGACGTATGTGCAGGTGCCGTCTTTCCGCCTAGTGCGACATTCTTTGTATGAGCTGATCATAGTGTATACACGCGTTTTATTATCCATAAAGAGCAGGCAAATTAAAATGATGACTATCATTCTTATTGAGCCTCATGAAGCTGCTGTGAAAATTGCAATATAATGCATATTTTGAAACGATGTAACCTTTCACATTTTCCATTAGTGCTGTCAGAGTAGTGATTATGCGAGGGCAAATAAGACCTTTTTATTTGCTCTGTAAACTGCAGCAAATGGTATTTATGCAAAAAATATTTTCATGTTTTCCTAGCAGAGTGCATTGAGTCAGTCTCTTCAATAGCAAATTTCTCTAATGGGAATGTCTTGCTATTCGTTATTTAATTTTTTTTGTTGTTGTATTTTTCAGTGCCAAACAGGGTGGAACTCTGTGTCCTTTAATAAAATAATACCACGCATAATCACCCTCCTCTGAAATATTGAAGAGTTTCTTTTCCTGAAAGTTGTTTAAAACCATTTAAGAGCAATTTCAAATGCTTAACTAAATGTTCAAAGTCCTAAACTGTTGCTATTTAAGCTCGACCTTTGACCCCCCCACCCCCCTCCACCCCCATGAAGGCTTTTGTACGTCCTCCTACCTCTTTGTGTTTGTCATCTTGTTCCAATATTCGCCAAGCTGCAGCGCTGCACCTCATCTGCAGAAATACCCTGAAAATCACTTTAACTAAAGTGCACATCCATCAATCGAGGCGGAGACAGGGTAAAAGCAGATGCTGTCGTAGATTGATGACATTTTCTTGCCGTTTCAGAAAAAAGGGGTGAAGGTCAATAAGCTGATTTATGAATATACCCCTTTGCATCAACGCAAACTATTAAACACACACGTACAAAAAAAGTGTCAGGCGCTCAGCATTTACACATTTATTCTTTAATATTGAAACGAAACTACATTTTGTCTGCACAGATTGAGATGGAGTTTTGTTTATCGCAATGTGTTGTTTTCCAGGCACACCCAAAAAAATAGTCAGCAACCCCCTTTTCTGGGTCCTTGTAAGATCCAGTAATGCAGTAACAGCAAAAATAACAGACAGACGAGACAACATCACGCCACACAGTTTTAGAGAGTACATTCCAATTTATTCTCGGAGAGTGACTTAACCAGCTTGGTCAGCGGGAGTCACACACAAACCCTGCGCCGTGTAAGTGTGGCCCAGCAGTTCTTCAGCCAATCAGGTCTTGTGGGAACTCAGATTACAGAGTGTCATGGTAGGGTGACACGGCAACTGTGACGGGCACAGCGTCCCGTGCCACCTTCGCACCATTCCACGATGGTATTACCCACAATGCATTTTAACATTTAGCGCTATCTCATCCAGAGCCACTTACAATATAGGAAATAGCAATTATTATTGGTTTATTCATACTGGACACTTTGCTCCCTTGTGCAACCTGGCCTGCCAAGTGATAGGCCTACAGTTTGAATACCTGCATGCAGCACCTGTCCCCAAATATAATTTGTGTTGTGGTTTCATTTCGCGTCCAGCAATTCTGTGGAAGCAAAGGGCAGCTGACTGTCTTTCCTGCCTTCTAACAAAGATCTGAGCGGAAGTGAACGGCAACCTTGAACACAACCTCTCATTGTTACCCCAACCACAACCTGTCATTTTTACCCCAACCACAACCTGTCATTTTTACCCCAACCACAACCTGTCATTTTTACCCCAACCACAACCTCTCATTATTACCCCAACCACAACCTCTCATTGTTACCCCAACCACAACCTCTCATTATTACCCCAACCACAACCTCTCATTGTTACCCCAACCACAACCTCTCATTATTACCCCAACCACAACCTCTCATTATTACCCCAACCACAACCTCTCATTTTTACCCCAACCACAACCTCTCATTATTACCCCAACCACAACCTCTCATTATTACCCCAACCACAACCTCTCATTGTTACCCCAACCACACCCTCTCATTTTACCCCAACCACACCCTCTCATTTCTACCCCAACCACAACCTCTCATTTTTACCCCAACCACAACCTCTCATTGTTACCCCAACCACAACTTCTCATTTTTACCCCAACCACAACCTCTCATTTTACCCCAACCACAACCTCTCATTTTTACCCCAACCAAAACGTCATTTTACCCCAACCACAACCTCTCATTATTACCCCAACCACACCCTCTCATTTTTACCCCAACCACAACCTCTCATTTTTACCCCAACCACAATGTCTCATTTTACCCCAACCACACCCTGTCATTTTTACCCCAACCAGCAGGGGGCATAGATACATGTGCCAAAAGGGCCAGGCAGGCCACAGCTGTACCCTTTGTCTGTTCCCCTTTTTTTCCTCCGAGAACATGCCGCACACTACACTGCAGTTCGCCCTCACACCTGCCTATAACGAGAACCCTTTCTCACTCTCTGTGCGCCTCTGTGGGGGACAGTGAATCTGAATCGTGTTTTTCACATGTCAGCCAGTGTCAAATTAACACTGGGAATTTTACTGCGTAGGGATTGGCTCCCAAAGTGCAGACCACCGTGCCGTTGCACAAGAATACTCTTCGTGGTGGTGCTGATTGGCTGTGCAGATTAGGCCCCGAGCGGGAGGTTTATGTATTAATGCAACGATGAGGCCTCTGTCACACTTTCTAATGCTCCCGCTGTAATACGCATTCAACCTCTATGATGATCCGGCACCCCCAAGGGAGAAGTCTCAGCCCCTCTGGAGGAGGCAGAGACGGGGATTGGGGTGGAGAAGAGCCGTGCGCGTCCGCTGGATCGAGCGGGTTGCCAATCGCTTGGTATTGGAATCGATTTGGAGGAGATGAGCGTGTGCATTAATCTGAGGACAGCGCTGGCGCGCGGCTACCCCGCCTAATTGTGGAAGTCTAATTTCACCTCTCTCCATTATCGCTGTTTTTGCCCGTCTCGTTTCTCTTCACCTTTGTCTGCCCCCTAACGAGCCGCACTGTAGAATCTTTTTCTAATCATTAAGGACGCTTCTGCCCCTTTGTGCCAAAGATGAAAGCAAGAACGTGAAGTTTTGTGAATGCAGCCTTCTCTCCTGTGCACATTTGCAAATGCTCTCGCACGTTGCATTTGTATCTTGAAATCATTATGGTTATGTTTTTTTTTTTTCATTAAAAAATTTCCTCCCTAATTCATTTAAAAATCCTTTGTGTAAATTTTCAAAGACGTAAGGTGAAGAGACCGTTAGCTCTTGAGTCTCGTGTTCATTAATTTAATCGTAACTTTATACGTACGCACCATGCCGTAATTTAAATGCCCAAACACAGTGCCTTCATTGTTTCACACGCTAAGGGAATAGAAAACATCAAATTTAAATGTTTTTATATCAGTTTTTTTTTTTTTTTTTTTGGAAGCCCATTACGGTTTACAGTTCAACATCGTCTGAGCCTGTTGAAATATACTGTGGAAGATCCAGGGGATTGTGACAAGAAGAGGGATTTTATGTATCTTGCAGCTCATTAAAAGAATTACAAGCGCCCGTTTGGCTGATGGAATTCTGCTTGACGCGCTGCTGTTGGCGGAGAATGTTTTACTAAAGATGAAACCGCGAGATTAAAATAATGAGGTTTCCACGGAGACGTAGAGGAAGAATAGAGATTCTTTCTCCAGCCCCATCTGAGGCGCAGGCCTAATTGTTGGAGCTGTTCTTGACAACTATCATTTATTGCTCGGATGAAACAGAATCAATTCGGATCAGCACAAGGCGGCACTCGATTGTTTGCATTACCAAGGGTAGAATGCGTTTTTGGTTATGGAGTTTAATTTTCTCGTTTTCCCTTTGTGCTGTGATCGGCTATTAAAGGCGGTGTTCGATGGTTGTGCTCTCAGATGATGATGTACAATCTAAGTGCGGACGAAATATATCCTCCCAGGTCTTTGACCTCAGCTTAAATGCTTGTCTCTTCAGTGTTGAAGTGCTCCTTCCCCACTTCTGTTTGGCTTTGAATCACAATTAGATTATTTAGCATTCTGCTCTCAGTCATGAATATGCATGGTTATTTGTGTGAATGGGGACAAAGCTGGAATATACACATAATACAAATGTTTACTTGTCTAAATGGGGACAAAGCTGGAATGTACACATTTAAAAATGTTTACTTGTGCATATTCCAGCTTTGTCCCCATGGGGACAAAGCTGGAATTCCAGCTTTGTCCCCATTTAGACATTTAAAAATGTTTACTTGTCTAAATGGGGACAAAGCTGGAATATGCACATTTAAAAATGTTTACTTGCCTAAATGGGGACAAAGCTGGAATATACACATTTACAAATGTTTACTTGTCTAAATGGGGACAAAGCTGGAATATACACATTTAAAAATGTTTACTTGTCTAAATGGGGACAAAGCTGGAATATGCACATTTATACATGTTTACCGGTGAAGGTGGGGGCAAAGCTCTTTTTATCCAATCTCAATTTATTCCATAAATGGACATGCATCATCACAGTGCTTTTGTGGTAAAGTGACAACCACCCCCATTTATCCGTCCACATTTCTTCCTGAAATTGCTGTGAAAAAGCTGTTTCCTCACAGATCAGATGAGCTTTGCTTCATGTAGCAGGATGGGTGTGCGGAGGGAGGGGTTGGACTATCCTTTCAGTTAAAATTCTCACTCCTAAATTGTAATGATCGTATAATGTTGTGGACTGAAAATTCTCAACACCTGTTTTTTTTGGAGTACTGGTGATTGACTCCATCAAGGACTATTCAGAGACTGTGCACCATCCTAATTATTTTCTGTTTCCTCTAACTTGTCAATTGAAAATGAGTGTCATTATATATGAACAGCCCCCTTCTCAAGGCAAAGCTTCTGAATGAGGCTTTTGACATCTTCCAGGAAGCTCGGAGAGGACACAAGAGAGCCTTAATTTTCCTCCTTTCTTCCTGTATAAATGTTCTTGATTTGCTGCAGGCTTTTTCAGGAGAGCTCTTTGGTTTGCCCCTACCCCTGTCAATCAGGCCAGGCTGCATATTGTTTGAATTTTTTTTTGTTCCAGCTTCTCATACTCTCCATTTCTCTTTTTTTCTGTTTATCGCTTCCTTCTTTTTTTACGGTAGTAAAACCAGCAGAACTGGAGATCGCAGGTGCACAGCAATGCACCCCTGCGCCCGATGGTCTTTTCATCCATTCACACAGCCGTGTCTATTTCAGGCCGCACTCTGGCATAGGGATGTTGGTCACTGCTGCTTCGGTAAATGGACTGCATTTATATAGCGCTTTTATACAAAGCACTTATACACATTGATGCCTCTCATTCACCCATTCACACACACACACTCACACACCAATGGTGAAAGGCTGCCATGCAAGGTACCAGTCAGCTCGTTGGGAGCGATTAGGGGTTAGGTGTCTTGCTCAGGGACACTTCGACACGCCCAGGGCGGGGGATCAAGCCGGCAACCCTCTGACTGCCAGACAACCGCTCTTACCTCCTGAGCTATGTCGCCCCATCATACTTTGGAAGAGTATGACTGGGACTTTTCCAGTTTCAATGTTGTTTAGCCAACCAGGATTAGATAATCTGACACCCCTATTAAAACAAAATGTGACAGGCTCCACTCTGATAAGTATATACCAATGGTAATCAAACTAATTATTACTTTTTGGCCACAGGCAACAGAATGGGCGGAATGGCCCTTTCCAAATGTTGTATTCATTACAAAAAGACCTGCAAAATGCATGAAATGCATACAGATGTGCAAACGGCATAGAGATTCTAAATAATGCAAATGAGTCCGACAGGAAGATGGTGCAGCACCAGCCTTCTCCAGTTTTATATGCTAACACCTTGTCAGTCATGGTATTCTTACATTTGAACATAGGCTTATTGAAATATGCACTGTATATTTACTGTATATGTACATATAATGTGTGTGTGTGTGTGTGTGTATATATATATATATATATATATATATATATATATATATGAAACCCTAACACAGCTTAAATGTTAGGGTTTAATATCACATGGGGCTCCTATTGATCTTCTTCAGGTTGGTTGAAGCAGAACCACACTAGGTCTCCTGTGTGGGCTGTTCAAATGATCCTAATGGCACCTTATTAAACGTTTGCTTCTCTGTGTGTGAGCTCACAGGGTGCACCTCTGCACGAGGGTTTATGATAAATCAGGTGGGATGCATCAGAGGCCTAGCTGTTTCCCTGACCTCCGGCGGGTGTTCACCCATTGCATTATGCTCATTATTATCTTCAGTGTGCTGATGCTTTTATTAAATGCGACTTGCAAACTGTGTTACCCATTTACACTCGAGAAGAGGGAAAGGGATTCAGCAAATACCTAACAACTGCTCACGCAGACAGTCGATGGGGAAACTCACTGAAAAAATGAATGGCTTTCAATGGAGCGATCAAAATGATAGTCATTTCATTTAATGTAGCAAGACAAATCGGCTGTCTTCTTCATATTTAATAAGGATATGATTTTATTGTGTTGTGTGATGTCTGAGAAGTCTTGAGATGTGCCAGATAGCTTGCAAGCAAAAAAAATAAGTGCTATAGTTTCTATGCTTTGTTGTGTTATTCCTGCTTGTTGTGGAAGAATAAGTCTGTTCGTAAGTAATGCTGTAGTGTGGGTGGTACAGTCTATAGAGAAAGCTCAGATCCATATGTGCCACACTAAGGAAATTAGTTTTAAAGGTGTTACTGTATGTTGGCAATAGCATAGTGTGTAAATACTACAGCATGCGTAAATGGTGGCACAGCATGTGTTGGGAAGTGGGGTATGTGTTTTTTTAAAAATTTTTTTTAAATGTTTAATATTTGATAAGGACAGCTGCATTTAAACATAGATTATTGTCAAACAATATCCAATGCAATGTATCACAGCATTTGTAGCATATGCTAATTCCTGATGCTTGTCCCTTGTGTGTGTGTCTGTGTGTGAGTGGGAGCCCTTGCCTACAAAAATGTTTGTTGTACATCCTGGCTGTCCTGCACTGAGCAGGAAGGCATCGCTGACGGGCACAGTCTCCTGGAGCTTTTCTGCGGCCTGCTAATGGCGCACTGCCCCTCCTTTCGTGGTTCAGCGGGGGCGGCTGGTGTGGAAAAAAACTTGATGGAGAAGATTTGGTGGAGAACACCCCCCCCGCTTCCCCCACCTCCATCGCTGTTCACCCGAGCCCTGTATCAATCCCCTCCTGTCTGATGGAAGCAGTCAGGTGTCCCCGCCTTTATAAGGTCAAGCCTCCCCCTTAGCCTCGGGGGCACTGCGGGCCCAGATCCGGCCCGCGGCTCCCCGGGGGCCTGTCGCGGCCCCGGGGCCCAGTCGCCACGGAGACGGAGAGCGTTACCGCCGGCGCCCTCGGCCCCCCCCCCCTTTCCGCGCATCGGCAGGGCCGGCCAGCGTACGCCCGCTAATTAGGACTGGCGCCTGCGAGCTCGGGCGGGGAGGCGAGGGCCCTCCGGAAAGATCAGCCCCCGGACGGCTCGGGCTCTACCCCCCCCCCCCCCCCCCCCCTCGGAAACGCCAGCTCCCATCAGCAAAGCACTTCATCTGGGGATAGCGCCGCGCCGCACCACGCCGGGGGCGGGCCCGCGTGGAAAGGCAGGCCGTAATCGCCCGGGAGACGCGCGCCCGGGGGCGGGGGGGGGCCCGGGGGGGGGACATTAGCATTCACAGCCGCCGGTGACCTCCGCCAGGGTCCCCCCCCCCCCCCCCCCCCCAGCGACCCCCCCGTAATTTCTTCTGAACACAAGTAATTAAATTCCGCAGGAAAGGATAAACAAACTGTGAAGTAGCCAACGGAGATAATGACGCGGCGGTAGGGGATCGCCAGACAGGTAGGCGTGACGGCGGAGCCAATTGAAAAGCGGGAAAAGACGGGGGGGGGGATGGAGGAGGGAGGCCGACCGGCGGACGCCGGGGTCCAAGCGCCTCGTCCCAGACGGACGGGGGCCCCCGGCTGACGGCGCACGGCTAGCGGCCCGCGCGCATGCGCTCGCCGTTTCCCGCCAAACCGCGTCGTTTGTTCCCGGGCTCCCGACCGCCACGCCGCGCGGCGATAAATCAAAGATCAGAGGCTGGCAGGCTGGGAAAAAAACAACTGATCAGAGGCGCGCGGCGTCTGCCCGCGCGGAGGGAGAGGCCATTAGTCTCAGATGGTTACACACGCAGAGGGAGGGAGGGAGGGAGGGAAGGAACGAGGGAGGGAGGGAGGGAGGGAGGCGGCGTCTTTGTGTAACGAAGCTTCGCGGCTTCACGCGGCAGCCGGCCGCGCGGGCTCCGAAGACAAGCCGCCGCGTTTGCGCCGGTTTACCCGACGCCGTGAAACATTCGCGGGTTTTCGCCTCACCTCGACGCTTTAGAAAGCGCCGGCCTCCCGTGAGACTGAGATGGTTTGGCTCGCGGTGAGAGATGTTTTCTGACCGAAGCGTTTAGGCTAATGCTTCTTCTACTGATGGGATTGGTAATTTGTTGGTTCATGATCTGAGCACCAACAAGGACTGAATGTATGTGAAAAATTTGTCTCATTTCTATGAAAGGTAGGGGGGAAGAGGAATAGGTCATCTTGTTTGCCCTCATGTCAATCATGCTTTATTGGCATTTCTGACCATTTTGGCTGAAGGGAGACAGGCATGTGACCTTTCTGATAGGTTCCTGTTGAACAGTTCAGTGCGCATCGTTCTTTAATTGGCTCGTTGTGAATTTTTTGCTTTTCGAGACCCTTGCTCTGCAATCAAGCAAATATTTATCTTGCAATTTTTACCACATGGGACAGCGGTTAAGGCTGGCATGTGTTTGTCGGAATTAATGTACACTTTTCTAACAAATAACTCTGGGAAATGTAGTCAGCAGGTGCTGTCTGGCTGATTATCCCGAAGCTGTTTTGTTTACTGGTGCGTGTGGAAGGAACCCTTGATTACAGTTTTGTGGACTTGCTTTCCTTGTGTCTATAAGTTTTAAATCTTAAATGTGTTCAGGTCCTACAGGAGACTCGTTGATGGGGTGTGGGAAGATTGTGCTGAGTCTGACCTGTGCACTACATGTTCAAAGGTATTTAAATAATGCTACGTGCCAACACCCAGAGGGCATTGGAGAATGTAGAATCTACCGGTGGGTAACACGATGTACTGCCGCATTTAAAATATTAAACACTGTCACCCAGGGCAACGGAGGAGCAGTCGAACAAAAGTGCGCCTGTTAAGGTAGTCGTTAGATCACAGAAGAGCCCCCTGGCCTCCCTGCCCTCCTTCCCCGGTGACCGGGAGCAAGCTTCACCAAGGCCTTTCTCTTAGTCATGGAGGCCGCTCTTGATTAAAACGGAATCCTTTTCATTTGCATAAGACCGTGATAAAATCTGCTTTTTGTCTGGTCTCCCCATTGATTGGTATAGACCTACGTATACAAATTAGACCCGTCGGCCTGTAACTGCATCAAAAATCATATCCGTTCTCTTTGGAGATTACACTGCAATCAGGTCAAGCCTCCTTGAGAAGTTACAGTGAAAGGCGGCCGTTCATTCAAAACCCAGCAAAGTTTTTGAAGGTGGATTTTAAAGCAACAAGCCTGCATTGGAGCAAGGACAGGTTTCGGAGGGTCACTGCTGGTTCGCATTTCACTGAAAACAAAAACCGATAATTCAAAAGATCCCATTGCACCTTGGTGATTTTTCTGCCCGAGAGTGTCATTCTGTTTTTTTTTTTTTTTTATTTTTTTTTGCTTGGCTTTTTGTGGGCATCCTGCCATACAAGAAACGGTGGCTCTGAAGTGCAAAATACAAATACAAAAACTGAAAATAAAAAAAAAAAAACAAATTGGTGTACTGCTGAGGTGCAGATGCAACATACAGTACAATCACAAAAACTTGCAAAAAAAAAAAAAAAAGCCCCCCCAAAAAATATCATGCTGGAACTTTCCTTTCCTTGAGCAGAGCAGCCTCTGGCCACAGGAGCCCCCGGAAGCAGCTCCAACTGAAAAAAGCAACTGAAAGGACTAAAGTGAGCGAACGTGAAAGCTTCTGAAGGACAGGCGGGTAGCACACATACAGCACATCCAACCGCCATCGGCCGTGACATCACTGCACAAGCTACTTCTGAGTACTCCAGTGCTAAACTGCGTACACTCGAAAGCAGCTCGTAAGGAGGGTTTGACGGTGCTGAGATCAGCGTGATGCGTCTCTGTGGGGCCCAGTCACGCCGACTTCCTGTCTGCACGCGTCACATCAAGGCCCCTGGCTTCCTGCGTCTGTGTGGGGAGTTTGTGTATTTGTGTTTCAGCGCAGCGTGTTTGTGCTCCCTCTCCGTGTTTACGCTCCCTCTTCGAGTTTAGGCGCTCCCTCTCCATGTTTAGGCGCTCCCTCTCCGTGTTTAGGCGCTCCCTCTTCGAGTTTAGGCGCTCCCTCTCCATGTTTAGGCGCTCCCTCTCCATGTTTAGGCGCTCCCTCTCCGTGTTCAGGCGCTCCCTCTCCGTGTTTGTGATCCCTCTCCGTGTTTAGGCGCTCCCCTCTCCATGTTTGCGCTCCCTCTCCGTGTTCAGGTGCTCCCTCTCCGTGTTCAGGTTCTCCCTCTCCGTGTTCAGGTTCTCCCTCTCCGTGTTCAGGCACTCCCTCTCCATGTTCAGGCACTCCCTCTCCGTGTTTAGGCGCTCCCTCTCCGTGTTTGCGCTCCCTCTCCGTGTTTAGGCGTTCCCCTCTACGTGTTCAGGCGCTCCCTCTCCGTGTTCAGGTGCTCCCTCTCCGCGTTTAGGCGCTCCCTCTCCGTGTTTGCTCTCCCTCTCCGTGTTTAGGCGCTCCCCTCTTCGTGTTTAGGCGCTCCCCTCTCCGTGTTTAGGCGCTCCCTCTCCGTGTTTAGGTGCTCCCCTCTCCGTGTTCAGGCGCTCCCCTCTACGTGTTCAGGCGCTCCCTCTCCGTGTTTGCTCTCCCTCTCCGTGTTTAGGCGCTCCCCTCTTCGTGTTTAGGCGCTCCCCTCTCCGTGTTTAGGCGCTCCCTCTCTGTGTTTGCGCTCCCTCTCCTCCATGTCTGCACTCCCTCTCCTCCGTGTCTGCACTCCCTCTCCGTGATGTTAAGTTCCCGTAGGCGGTGCGGAGGCCCCCCGCTCCCCGCTCCCCGCTCCTCGCTCGGCGGAGCTGGCGGTAATGAACTGGCCGAGTGTAGCGCCGATGTCAGGCTGTTAAGAGGCTGCGAGACAGCGGTAATAAAGATGAATAACACCGATCAGGGGCGCGAGGCCTGCCCCTCCCAGGCTCCGGCCGGCCCACGTCCTTATTTACGCTCGCACAGGGAGCAGCCGGGAAGGCCACGCAAGGGAGAGCAGTGCTCACATTTGGGCAGGGCATTTCGACTTTAATCATGGTTTTTAGCAGCTCTATCTGACCTCTGACCTTTCGCTCAGGGAGAGCGAGAGGAGACGTTTTTTTTAAAAAAATACTGTGGTGCATGATCGGCTTCATTTACAGGTTTTGCAATATCCCTGTTTGCGGGCAGCTGAAATACAAATTAAATACAAATTTTTAATTAGGAAAACCTGTAACAGGACTGTACAGTGATATGCTTGTTGATTTTGGACCGAAATTCAACCGTGGAATTTGTGCAGCAAATTCAGTCCAACCAAATGTTCCATTTAATTGGTGGAACAAGTAAAAAATACTCTACGTTCTATTGATATGCTGGTGAAAAACTCCCTTTCCTTGGGAAAGCCATCTTTATAGATACTTTTTTTAATGTATTTTTGATATTGTATATCGTGAATTAAATTGTGTTTGACCTTAGATAAATGTCTTTTAGTGTTATTTACTGGGTAAAGTGACAGACCTACTCTTAATTATCTCAATAATGAAAAAAGGAAAAGGAGACAGCCTGTGGATAAGATTATAAAGAAACTAGGGCTGTCAATCGATTAAAATTTTAATCGAATTAATTACATGATATGCTGATTAATTAATCGAATTAATCGCAATTAATCGCATATATCAATACTTGCTTGGAAAAGCCCCCAAATGAAGCTATTTCACCTCAAAAACATTACATTATTGTGGCACATGAGTAAAGCATTGAATAGAAATATCAAATGGGGGCATTAGAAATCAATAAATGTGGCCATAACAGTCTTTTCCCCATGGCGCGCAGTAACTGGACATTTTGTGGGACGCATGCCCAGGTGGTGCTTCGTTTAGTAGGACGCATGTGCAGGTGCATCTCCCAAAATCACCACTTCGAACGGCACGAGATTTTTAAGCACAGCTTTATCGCCTAACGTTACTTTAGCTAACCCTAACATGTTCGCGTTTCGCCTACTTTAGTTAACCTAGTTAGCGCGTACCACCGATACAGTTGTATGGACACACGGAGGACAACAAATAACGTTACAGAGGTGAGGACATGCCATAGCTAGCGATATAGTTAGCCACGTGTTACTCATGACACTTTGTGCAGGTGCGCCGTGGGTCTGGACGGTTTCGTGCTTGTTTAACTATTTAACATACTATTTATATGCGCAACTAACGCACTGACCGGTTGGAATTGTGCGACGCACGGTGTAGGAGGGGTGCGTTCGTAAATTCACTCCGGTGGTGTCAGTGACACCCTGAGTGCTCTCTTGTCGTTTAGAATTTAGCGCTGCTGTAGAGCCACACCGACCGCTCCAGCTGAAGGGCCGGTTTGTCAGAGTGTCTGAACCATAGTTGTGTATGTCTATGGTCTGAACCTGGTCTGAACCCCATAATGGCTGACAGTGTGGCAAAATGCTACGTTGGTTTTATTTGGCAATATAGGTAGTGTTATTCAACACGCAGCAACTTACAGTAACATCGTTACATCAATTAATTAACATAAACAAATCAAATAATATGCGTTAATTTGCGTTATTTTTTTAACGCAAAAATGAATGCGTTAATTTGACAGCCCTAAAAGAAACTATTTTGCAGTTCATTCTTTTAGTAAAAAAATACTTTTGCATTGTTTCCATTGTGGAAATGTTATGAAATGGTTCCTCTAATCAAAGCACCAACATACAGTTTGGGGACCACTTTATGCTGCAAAATCTATACTGCATTTTTATATGCTTATGTTGTTGCTGGCTTGTGGAAATCGGCTTTGTGCATAAGGATATTGGCCCTGGAGTAGGTCTCAAAAGGATGTTACATCCATAGATTAAATAGTAACATAGTGTGTCTGCGCTATTGTAAGAAATGTAAATAATCTTTCTATTTCTGTTATACGTAACCTTTTCTTTGCAACAATAAGCAAGGTCCTACTGGAATCTGGGCTCTCTCTGTGGATGCATGTGCCTTTTCAGGCCTTAAAATGCCATGAAATACCAAGGATGTGCTGGTTTTTCAATACCTGCCTATGACAATGGAATCTGCAAGGATTTTATGGAAGGGTGTGGTCTGGATCTAGTTGTTCTTTGTTTTGGTAACACTTTAAACCCAGTACGTTGTCTTAAAGGTTCATGAAGCACAAACACTTGCAACATTCAACATCTCCATAAATTATTGCTTGATCAAGGATGACATAGCATGTTACGTAAATTTTTGTTTTTAAATGTGACGACATGTATTGATGCTCTGCATAAAGTCGGGTCTCTGAGCATAATTCCTGCAGCAGTGCGTTTCAATAATTTATGAAGATGTTGTGCTGTGGTAAAGATGGTGTTATACATGCTTGGCAAGGTTTTAGTCTTTACATAAAGGGAGACCTTTAAATGTTGAATAAGGACCGAATAGTGTAAGTGGAAATACAAGCGGAAGTTGATGTTTTCAGCTGTGTGTGCTGTTCCCTGCTGATTGGTGCTCCACACACAATAGTGCCGCTGTCAGGGAAGAGCTGTAATATTCCGTGACCTTCTGTGATGTCACAGAAGCGGCACGTACGGGCAGCACACGGTGTCCCGGGCATCACGGTGGATAAACAGCGCTGTAGCGGTATAGCTTTTGTACAGGTGAGCCCGGCAGGCTGCATCGGGTCCTCCCCCTACTGATGAAAATGGCTCGCTCGCTTCTTTGACAGGCAAATGAAACTTAAGTGACGAACGTCCCGACTGAGAACGGGAAAGAAAAAACCGAAATCATTAAAAAAAAGACGTGTGGGTGTGCGGCTCGCGCGAGGCCCGTGTCCCGATTAATAAATGAATGATTACTAATGCGCCTGGCCGTAAAGCTGTCACTGTGCCTGAGTGATGCCTCGCAGGGGATTGTTATGCGCACGCAAGTAAATGACCTGCTCGGGCGTCGGCGATCAATAAGCCTTCCCGTAAGCGCGACGGGGGGGAAATGCAAATGTTATTCTGATGCGTGGCTGCTTGTAATTTTCGGGGCTGCGTAATTTGCCGCGCGCGCGGCTGTTAGGAAGTCAGCGCGTGAAACGAGCGCTCCGCCGGCGGCGAGATTTACAGGAAGCGTCCGGAGCGGCGCACGGCCTGTCTCTCCGTGTGGCCCGCTCTTTGCAGCTGCTTTGTGAAAAGCGGTCCCTTCGGAGCCCGCGGCGACGGAAAGCTGCGGCTGCTGAATGCCACGTTGCGGTGTCCAGTCATCACATTTAATTCACCGGCAGCAAAGAAGAACGTACTCAAAACCCAGTAGGTCCTCGGTGCTATTTTTAATTTCCGTTAAAAATGCATGTGAGAGAGGAGGAGAAAAATGAAGGGATCCATTCCAATGTACATAAACAAGGAAGGCCAGACTTACCGCCTCCCACTATCTGTTCATGGCCAATCAGGACTGTCCATTTCAGGACAGAATGCAGGTCCAATATACGCTGCTCAGAATCTCATCTACACCACAGAAAAATACAAAGCAACCGTGAGTATGTTAACCAAAAATACATATATCTATGGTTTTTGTTACGTGAGGCCAGATCTTTGTATCATCTTTTTTAATTCAGAAAATTGAGTCTTGATATTATGTGCTCGATATTAAGTTTACTGTTTTAGTGCTGATATTTTATGCATATTTATGCTTATTGTTTTATTATTATTACACATTTTGTATGGCTTGGAAATTAAATTAAATACAGTTTATTGCTGCAAGGTTTCGAGACAAATGAGCAGCGACTCTGCCGAAGCCTGGCTCCGTGCAGCATCCGGAAGGTTCCGTCTGTGCAGTGGGACGCTGCTAATGGCCCTGCTCGCATGTTCTCCTTTCCATTGTCGGCGCAGTAAGTGGTGGCAAGCTGCATCCGGGAGGCTAATGCGATAGCATAGCGCACGGATTTGCATTATACATATTTATGCGCGTGTGCCTTTTGAAATGATATTTTTTATGTGACATACACACGGGCCCTTCTCCCATCTGAACTCCTTCAGTGAGCGGTTCAGAGCCCTGTGCGCTGTTTGTTTACTCCACTTTAGGGACGTGGCAGCGGGTCCATGGGTAATCTCTACCTCCCCTCCTGCTCGGTTTGTTCTCACAAGCTGTCTCTCATGGGGTGGGGGTGGGGGGGGGGGCATTTGTGGTGGTGCTGGGGAAGATCAATTTGTTTTATTGTTTTTGAATCGTCCTTCAGGCATTGCACCTTGGGGATTTATCTTCAGAGAGGAGGTTTAAAAAAAAAAAAAAAAAAAAATTTGTATGGTTGGAAAAAGCCCCTCATATCTCCTCATGCAAATAGCATTTGATGGTATAAGACCAACATCCCACTATCCCTCCCTACATGCATGCACACACACACACTCACTCACACACACACCCTTTGAACACCAGGACTGAGTTTGCATACGCCACTGCATCTGCAGTACACAGTTAAATGCTCTCGACTGGCTAGCATGGGGGGGGGGGGGGCGGGAGGAAGTCGTGCTGCGGAAGGTTCTAGACGCCAGGCTCTCAGCGAAATGCAGCCGGAGCGTCTCTTCATCTGCCACTCCAAATATCCAGCCCATTTCTTCACGTCGTTACTAAGAGTATCTTGTCACATCAGCAGAGGCTCACTGTCCCGTCCCCCCCCCCCCCCCCCCCTCCCCCCCCCCCCCCCTGCCCAGCCCCCGATCCCCCTTCCCCATCTCCCCCCCCCCCCCCCCCCCCGGCACAATGGAGAACAGATTGATAGCGTCTTGCGGAGGAAAAATATTACACTTTTTCCGGAAGCATCATTTAAATTGCGTGTGATGCGGTGTCAGCCCCCGGCAGAGGAGCCGGGGGGGGGGGAGAGGGAGAGGCTGCCCCCCTGCCGCAGAGCCCGGCGGAGCCCGGCGGCCTACAGGACGTCACGCTCACAGAACTCCACAGTCGCCCCCGCGGGGGCCACCTGCGCCTCCGGGCCTCCTCCGCTCTCAGGGACGGACAGGGAGGTGTTTGGTATGGTAACGGCTCGGGACCGGGCCGCGCGCGGCGCGCGATCGATGCGTCGCGACATCGCTAACAATTTCTGATTTTGATTAAACATGCTCCCCCGTTACACGCCGGCGGCCCTGTCTCATCTGACACGCTCCGTCTGGAGGCTGCGAGCCCGCCCGGGCCGTCCCCCGATGGTTTCGTCTGAGCGTGCTCTGTGGGGGGGGGGGGGGGGGGGGGGGGGGGGGGTGTGGCGATGACTGCACAGTCTGCCGCTGCGCATCCCAGCTTGTGGTCAGCAGAGCAAGAGTTTTGCACCAATCAGAGGCAGGAGCCTGGAGGTGTCAAGGGGGGGGATGCGGGATGAACCTGGTCACCTTTTGGAAATCGGGGGCTCCGACAGGTCAGCACACAGGGAAATTGCACAGCTGATCGGCGACGGCTGACGGGCCGGCCTCAGCACCGCGCCCCCATTAAGCACCATGTCTGGTACCCCAGCTGCCAGCGGGGCCGTGGGCACGGTGCAAGACCCCCGGAGGAACGTGAATCTCCCGCACCTCCCTGCGACGGCGCGGCTTCCTCACGCGGCAGGTCTGATCTCGCTGACGCGTCGCGCTTTGTCTCTCTCTCTCTCGCCGGCTCCAGCCGCCACATCGGCCCGCTCGAACGGCAGTCATATCACGGTGACAGAGAAGCTGTCTCTTGTCTCGTTAGAGATGATACCCTCGTATTGATTGGTCGGGAAACATCCGGTTCGCTGAGCGAAAAGCCGCAGAAGGGCAAAGATTGCAGTAAAGTGTCTGGCCTGACAGGTATCTATCTGTCTGTTTATTTATTTATTTCCCCCTGGCGCAGTAGACTGGCTTATCTTCCGTGGTACTTGGCCGGCCGGGTGGAGGGACTTAGGATGGGTATCAGTCAGAGCCCTTAGCGCTGATAGCGAGTCCTTTCTGGGATTATTTCTGGATAAGAGAAGAACTGAGATACGGAAGAGAAAAGGGGGATGGACTGAGAAGAGCTGTACAGAATGAAGAGCCTGGACTGGGCAGGACTTTCCACATAATAGTCCTTTCTATTTCCATTTGTATTTCTGTGTGTTTAATCTAAAGCTATATCAAAGGTTTTTACATCTATATGTAAAGATATATCAAAGGTTTTTACATCTACAAACAAATTGTTCAGTTATTGTGGCTCATGGCATTTTTACATGGACAGTTGACCCAACGGAATGAGAATGCTAAAAGCAGCAGCCATTTTCTGTAATTACGCTGGTGGAAGCCGGGTGCTTGACTGAAGCCGAAGGAAACGTGACTCAGTAAGAGGGCCGGGGTACTTCCTGTGCCTTTCTTTTGAGCGCGCCTGTCGTTAGAGTATCCTGATTTGAAGTCTGCTGCCCTGCTTACCCCTCTGACCCCACCCTGAGTGAAAAGGTGGGGGCGTGGCCCGTGTCCCCGCGCGCGGGACGGCTTCCCGCCACGGAGCTCGAGCGGCTTTTCGCTCCTCCGTTCCCACGTCAGCGCAAAAAAGAGAGACCCCCCTCCCCCCCCCCCCCGCCCACGGACCCCTCATTCGGGCCCCTTGCTTTCTGTTTGCTTTGCTTTTTCGCGGAAAAAAAAAAACACGACCAAGGTCTGGTTCGACAAGGGGCTGCGTGTGCTGAGAAAACAAGTTGGACAAACCGCAGGGTGGGGCGGAGACGTGAAGGAACTGCACTCAAGGCCCCGCCGCCGAGCCTGCCGGGCCGACTCCGGGCAAACAAAGAAAGCTCTCATTGTCTCTAAATATTTTATACCCCGTTGGCCAACCTCAAAGGCATGCAAACTGACTGCTGTTTACACCTGTAACTCCACCTCCAGTGCCTAGAGCAGCGAAGGAAAGGGGATAACAGGGGGGGCTGGGGGCTGTTCAGCCTGCCCGTGTCTAACGGTAAGTGTTCGCCTTCACGCCAGTACACGTGTTTGTGCTGTGTGTGTGTGGTTGTGCTTTCAGCCTAATGGCCTGAGCTCCGGTAGAAAAGGAGGGAAGACAAGGCTTTTACCGCTTGTGTCCAGAAGCACACACTTGTTAAGTTAATTGATGCTACTGTCGCTTTAGAGCAGCCGAAGGAGGAGGGCGTGGAGCCGCTTTCCAGCGCTTTGAACACGACTCAGTGCGCTTGAGTCAGTGCGGTCATTAAAGATCCTTCGGTGCTTATTAAAAGAGCAGGGGTGTCGGTGGTCATGTCCTGGCATGTTTCCCAACACTGTGCCCTTTATTTGCTGCACAATCCCCTTGTCTTCCCTTGTCTGCCACAACTGTGTGGTAGGAGGACACACTTGTCCCGTCTGGCTACATAAATTTCGTGAAATAAAAAAAGGAATGACCATCAAAGCCGTTGCCTGCAGCTGAAACACCCACTCGTAGCTGTGTCTGGTGGCTGTCCTTGGTTATTGATATTCACTTATTATGTTGCGCTATTCACGTTTACACAACATCTATACCATTTTATGTTGTGCTTTCATTCTTGCCTCTGTTGTGGATTTGCCTGCCGCTGTTGCCTTTGTGTGTTGAGAGGACGGGCTCAGGTTGTGCCTATTAAATAAGCTTTTGCTTTTATTAATTTTGCCCAACCCGGGGCGGGGGGCAGGGGGGGGGGGCAGTAAAAGGTCCAGTGTTACTTAAACTCTAACAGTGTTAATTAAATTCTTAACAGATTGTAATAAATAAATTGTTATTTGTTATCTGTTAAGAGTTGAATTCAACACTGTACATTTTAATGTGTGGTAAGAAACGAGGGTGTCTGTCACATTTCAGGTTGGGTTTTCTGTTGTTTGTTGAGCCGTGAGTTCAGTTCAGTGACATGACAATAACAAGAAAGAAAAACAGCCACACATTTTGCGGAGCTGAGACTTTTTAATTACTTAGCTACGCGTTTGCATTGGAACGTAAATAAACTGCGGTCTGCCCACTTTGTCATATTTTGAATTGCTTTTTCCGGGGGAAGCTCTCCGTATCGCAGAAGGCCAGACGCAACGGGAGCCGAAGCAACAGGCTCCGCGCGGCGCTGGCTGGGGCGCAACATCTCTAATGAGATTACTCTGTCGCCGGCACCTCCCCTGCTTCCGTGGGAGGAATTATGGGTACCTCCGAGTCGGCGGGTTTTTAAATCAATCCGCCGGAGGCCAAGGGCAAGTCTTGACGGAAGGGGTGCGAGCGAAGCTCCCGCGAGCAGCGAGAGCAGCGGGAGCAGCGAGAGCAGCGAGAGCAGCGAGAGCAGCGGGAGCAGCGAGAGCAGCGGGAGCAGCGAGAGCAGCGGGAGCAGCGGGAGCAGCGGGAGCAGCGGGAGCAGCGGGAGCAGCGGGAGCAGCGGATGCGTCGCTGTGCGGCAGCGTGGGGTCCGCTCAGACGCCCGGGCTCCTCCGTGTCGTTCGCCTGCAGGCTGTGAGGCCTAGTTTGCTGCGCTGCGCTGTTTAGCACGCGCAGGTGAGAGAGAAGCATCAACGGGAATCCTGCTGATTGCTGAGCTGGCTTCCAGACAGAGAAACTTGGAAGAAGAAGAAAAAAAAACAGACATTTCCTTTTTTTTTTTTTTTTCCAGGCACCTGGAAAATTCTGGGGTGGGCGGAGGAGGTGTTCGCGATGGGCCCGGCCCCCCAAATCAAGCCGGGCCGCGGGGGTTCCGTCACGGCTATCCCGCTAATGAGCACCCCTTCTGCTCCCCGAACATCCATCAGTCACGCGGCCCCCCCAGCAGCAGCCCGACGGACGGGCGGGGCGGCGTTCAGGGGGGCCGGGGGGGGGGGCACCGGCTGTTTACCTTCGCTGTTTGGCGGATTGATCGTCCCCGAAACATGTCTCTCGCTCTCTTCTTCGAGCGAGCGCCATTGTTGCTATGGGAGATGGCGAGAGAGAGAGAGAGAGAGCGAGAGAGAGAGAGAGAGAGAGCGAGAGAGAGAGAGAGAGCGAGAGAGAGAGAGAGAGAGAGAGAGAGAGAGAGAGAGAGAGAGAGAGAGAGAGAGAGAGAGAGAGAGAGAGAGAGAGAGAGAGAGAGAGAGAGGAGAGAGAGAGAGAGAGAGAGAGAGAGAGAGAGAGAGAGAGAGAGAGAGAGAGAGAGAGAGAGAGAGAGAGAGAGAGAGCGAGAGAGAGAGAGAGAGAGAGAGAGCGTTGGCCCTTCCAGGCGGCTAACTG
This sequence comes from Anguilla japonica, assembly GCA_025169545.1. Classification (NCBI taxonomy): domain Eukaryota; kingdom Metazoa; phylum Chordata; class Actinopteri; order Anguilliformes; family Anguillidae; genus Anguilla; species Anguilla japonica. The sequence continues at coordinate 7,519,594 of CM045891.1, forward strand.
AGTTTGACAAAGCCGTTGAGCCGGGATGCTGTGGAGAGAGAGAGGCCCGCTCGGCCCGGCGCTAACGTCCTCTTGTTATCGCCTGAATGCTGGAGCGCGCGGAACAGAAACATGGGCCGCCCGCGGCTGGCCGGCCCGGCCTTGAGCAGGTGAACGAGCCCCCTCTCTCCGGGAGCGCTCGGCGTGCCGAAGCAGCGGGGGGGGGGGGGGGGGGGGGGGGGGGGGGGGAAGAAGCCTTGATCCGCTCCTGCAGTCCTGGCCCTCGCCTTCTCCGCCCAAACAAAAGGAGAAGGATGCTGCCTCCCCGCAGCTTTTGTGGATGTTCCATTCAGAAGCTCCTGAAATTAATTTCGGTTTTCCCCTCACTCTTGCTGTGTGTGCGGATTATCTGTCAACCTTTGTCTTCTCCTTTGGCTAGGCATCAGCAGCGCATAATGCGGCGTGCGTTTCAGTTTTCTATTAGACCCTTATAAACAGATCGTATAATAGAATGTTAATTTCCTTTCAGTAATTACAGGCTTTGCGCCAGAGATATAAGAGTGGATTTGAGGACTGATACAGAAGTTCTCAGGTACTGTGAACACACGGATGGAGCTCCCCGAACCCTGATCTCTCCTTGTCCTCCCCCTGTCTGGACCCCTTTCCTAAGTCCTGCTCATGGACAAGGTGGCGTGTACAGCGTTAGTAGCTCTTAAAATGGCATCATTTTTGTCTTGCTCCTTGACCCTTTGCTGGATCTCCAAATCTTCTAAGCCTTAGTAGTATTGCTGTTCTGCTGGAGGTTCCACTATATCTTTGGCGAGGATTACCAGACTCTGTGGCTGGTGTGTTGGGAGGAGATACTGGGGGTGGGGGTGGGGTGGGGGGGGTGGGGGATGAGGTTAACAAATGCAATACAAGACTGTCGGGCCATGACTGCTGCTATTCCCTTTTATTTATGGCACAAACCCCCCCCCCCCCCCCCCCCCCCCCACACACACACACCATTCATTTCCTTGAGGAGATTATGGGTACTTTTATGTGTCAAAGGGGGACAGCGGCGCTGCATCCGCTTTATTTATTGTTCAGCGCTCACGTCATCTTCAACTAATGTGTTTTGCTCCGTTTTTGTTTTTGTTTTTGCATATCTCCGTTTGTAAGCCCGAGATGGCGCGGATAACGCTGTCTGAGTTTCGGCAACCGCACCTCCCGCCAGGCTTGCGGGCCCCTCTCGGGTCCTTTCATCTTTGTGACCTTGGAAAACTCTGCGAGCTTCTCGCGAAAACAGGGCGGATTACCCCTCAGCTGTTATGCTGGGTGCAGTTTATCCCCGCCTTGAACGCGATCCAGGCGGATTGAGCGGCCTCTCTTCCCGTCCCCACGCGTCCTACCCCGCAGCCTCTCACAGACGCTCGCCAGCACTGTTTTTTTTTCCTCTTTTCAAGTTCTTTGGCTGTTGAAGGTTATATCAGGTGTTACTCAAGAACTTTTTTTTTTAAAAAACTGTATTTTGTTGTACTGTTTCATATTTTATATGTGTTGAAGAATTTACACGACTCTAATTGTCCAATAATAATAATCCCTCAGTTCTCTTCTGTCAGTCGGCTCATTTCTCCCCTGCAGTGGTGCCTTCTGTGCGGTCAGGTAGCTGCAGACAGTGCAGCTCTCCTCCGCTTCTCTGTCTGGGGTTCAGCAGCTGAGCTGTGGAGCCACTGCACTGGGGCGGCTTGCAGAGGGCAGGCTGCAGGAGCTCAAATGGTAAAGGAGAATTGCTCTGGGATAGCGCTTTGCTATATATTTTTTATTTTTTGTGGGCAAAGCGCTTTACAATTGATGCTCTGCTCATTCACCATTCACATTACATTACACACCATTGGTGAAAAGCTGGCATGCACGGTTTTACCAATCAGCGTTGGGAGCAATTAAGGGTTAGGTGTCTGGCTCATGGACACTACGAAAACACAGGTTCAATAAGAACCGGCAACCCTCCCGACTGCCAGACAACCGCTCTATTTCCTGCCAAGCTATTTAGTCACACCCATTATTTAAAGAGTAACCTCTGCTCTAGTACAGCGAGGCCCGGGCTAACCGGAGCCCTCCCTCTGTGGGCGACGCCACAGTCAGCTTTACTCCGCCCTCACTCGGCACTGGCAAGGTGGCGATTCCATACCGGGTCCACTGGGCATGCCGCTAATACCAGGATACTGCCAGGATACACCACTGAATACCTTTGCTGTCCAAAAGAAGAATTAGTTTATTCATTCATGTATTTGTTCTTTATTACTAATGCATTCATGTATTATTATTTCCGTGCAAAGATATGTCTGTGCATTCCCGTAGGCGGTCCGACATCTGCGTAGTACGGAAACATGCAACGCACACGCGCACCTGTCAACAATAGAATAATAATCAGATTAAGAACGGCAGAAGCAATTAGAGTGACGAGTCACGTGACGTCCCGAACACAAAGCAGGGAGAGGAGCCGGAGGGTTTGTGCAGAAGAGGCTCAGATAAAGGGCTGAGTGGCTCCATCAATGGCGGCTCTCCTCAGAGAGATGGTATCTCTCGTCAGCTAGCGTGCTAATCTCTCAGGGCAATCACAGAGAACAAAAGGGGGAAACCCACTCGATGGCGTACATTAGGGCCGTGCGCCGTGCGGACTGTAAATCCAGCCACCTTCAATGCAGATCTCAGGGAAAGGTCGTTCAATTTAAAACGCGGTGGGAATAAAGTGAATGGAATCCTCCCCTTCTGGATTAACGGTAATTCTGTGCACGATTCCAGCGCGGGGGGGGGGGGGTTGGGTACTCTGGCCCGGAATGGGCGTGTCTCTGAAAAGAATCTAAACTGCCATGCCAGTGTCAGTCTTTGTCTTTAATATTCAGAAGTTGAACAAACTGATGAAAATTATTTTTTCCGGTTTGACTTCCATACAAAAAAAAGGGGAGACGTTTTTCAGAAGAGCTCGGTTAGCTCAGTTAGCGCGTCGTTTAGCAGAGTGTAGCCACTGTGGGGCTGTAGGGCCTGCATGACCCAATGCAAAGGCACGGACAGGCACAAAGGCAGACCAGCACGGGGCCTGTGGCTAATCCTGCTTCACAGGTGAACGGCCTCTGAAGCAGGATCTATAAGACCGAGTGCAAGGTTTCTGGTCTCTCCACTTCAGAAATCCCCCTTCTCTACGGGCCTCCACCCAGACACCGTTCAGACGCACCGAATTACACTTTGAAAAAGCTGCTTGAATGTCCTTCTTCTGCTTCTGATCTCCATCTTTATTGTGTTTCTGCATTTACTGCACGCCAGCGTGTTTGTTTGGAGATACCCAGGGGATTTCTGGGAACACATTTTTGTACGGATGTTGTTTTTTTTTTTCTCTCTCCCCGCTCCGCTTTCCCTTTTGAGCTTTTTTCTTTTTTACTTTTTTACTTTTTTTTTTTTTCCCCCCTGCTGCATTTGTTGATTCAGCAGAGCTGCAGATGCGGTGCGCGTTTTAGAGCGCGGGACGCGACGGCGGAGCGCGGCGGTTCCCGAAACCGGGCTGAAACCAGAAGGTTGTCGGTTCAGTGCCCAGGTCGGACCACGGCAGCCCTGCCCTTGAGCGACTTCGCTTCAGTAAACACCCTGTTTGCTGTTTTGCTGTATAAATGAATAGTATCGCGGTAAGATGTGCAAACCGGGACCAGCGTTCGGGCTGAGTGCGCGGAGCATTAGGCCAGGCTCGAGTGCAGGACTCGTATTCTCTCAGATCTAAACTGGGATCCGTGATAAAAGCACCGAGAGCACAAAGGAAGAGGGGGAAAAAAAAAGTACAGACGGGCCCAAGCCTGCTAGCGGTGTCCTCATAACGTCTAGAATATTAATGGCTTACACCTGAATTAAGGGTATCCATGTCAACAGTTTCCATGGAGCCTGCGTGCAGGTTGGGTGAGCGGCGTAGCTTTAGGGGGTATTGTAGAATTTGATAAAGCTTTATCGCAGGAGCTCTGTGCTCCAGCACAAAGTTCAGCGGTGAATATACTATTTAACTTGCATTGATGGACAGTATAAGAGCGGTGAGTTTTTCTAAAGGGGAGAGGAACGGGTAGCCGAAAAGAGATGGAAGAGATGAATGAGAGATTTTCCAGAGTTAATTCAGTTTCCAGGACCAGTACCTCCCACGCCTTTGTGGTACGATCATTCAATCAATCAATTTTTATTTGTATAGCGCTTTTAACAAAGGAGCTTTGTCACAAAGCAGCTTTGCAGAGAACCGGCCCCCAAGAGGTAAGCCTAGGGCAACAGTGGCAAGGAAAAACTCCCTGACTGATAGCAGGAAGAAACCTTGAGCAGAACCGGACTCAGAGGGGGAACCCATCTGCCGCGGGCAGGCACCGGTTTGTTATGGAACGCACTGCACTAACACTGTTTAGGCTTGAAACTGGATAGTCGGCTAAGTTTTGCTTGAAGTAGCATGCTGTCCATTTCTATCGGTTTTAGCATGTGACTGTAGAGGTTGAGGGGAGTTCCCATGTGTCTCTTTTGAAGGAAACCCCAGAATATAATCTAGGAGAAGAAGGCCCGAGCTCTTGGTCTGATAATTGAAAGGGTTACAAAAGACACATGACTCACGACTTTGAGCGTGGGCTTAAATCTCAGTGCAATCAAATCTCAAAACATCCGTTAGTCAAATGTTCATGAAGAACGTCCGTGGAGCTCAAATCCATGAGTTTTGACGCTACTGAGGACGGAGAATGCCAGCCAGTGCTGACGGTAGATAATGTGTCTGTTGCAGGGAGTGCTGTGTCTCCCCAGAGGGTTTCTGGTGTCTGGCCAAAAGCTCCATAGCCTTAATACTGCTATCAGTCCTTATTTGCAATATGCTGCTGTTGTCAGTGCTTAATAAATTATTAATAACCGTGTTATAAAAATTAAAAATACATTGCGGTGGTTAGCGAACATTAATAAATGCTTGTGAATGAGCTGTTTTAAAGGAGACCCATGTGGCTAATAATCGTCTGCTCAAGGTTGCAACGTTCGCTGCTGACATTGCAGTGCACTCTATGTAACAGTCTGCAGCAGCGGTGTTTACTGCAGCCAGGCGTGCAGTTTCTTTCTAAATACCTTTCTAAATGTGATATTGACATCGGGCCAAAAATCAATGCATTTTGAAGGCAGGAGTGTAATTATGGCTGTATAATTTTTAATCGTATATTAAGCATTTATAAATGCACCTTGATTTACTAAGTCCACTCTTGGTCTTCTGTACAGTCACTCTGCATCCAGACCATTTTCACTGTATATTAAACTCTTAATCCGCCATTGAACTGCCTCTGACCCCTACAGCACGCTGAATGGCGTTTTTCTCAGTCTGTGTGTGCGGTGGGCCGGGTGGTGCTCCTGCAGCAGGGGGGGGGAGTAGGGTGTGGCTGCTCCCTCAGAACTCAGGGCCGACACTCTCGTATTCGAACACCGAAGCGCTCTTCAGTGTTTTTTTTTTTTAAACAGGGTGGAATAATGCCCCCACCGCTGGCTCAAGAGGGGAACTTCACATTCCCTCGGATTCGTCCGTGTACACAAACGGGAGGATTAAAATAAGTCAGTCGGGGCAATGAATACGCAGAAGGCATTTTCCTTGCAAATTGCAAATAAGGGACGGGGAGAATTTCCCCAGATAGTGGCCAAAAGCGCACGAGAGGCATAAATACAGCAATGAATAAAATTAGTCATCCCACTAAATCCAGAGAGAGAGAGACATCACACTCAGGCTCACAGAATTTTTCTTTCATGCCCCCCCCCCCCCCCCGGGACATTTTTTCAGTCATTTAGCGCACTACCCCCCCCCCCCTCACTGTGCCCCTGACCTTTAGTTTCCATGGGGATTGATGCCATGGAGATATGATTTATGCTCCCGCTCTGAGGTGCCGTGCTCGTGCCCGTGCCCGCTAACCACGCCCGGGGAGCGGCGCCGATCGGGGAGGCGGGGCCCCAGCCCTCCTCGGCCAGCCGCGGCCAATCGCAGGGGCGGGCGCGCCCTTTAATGGCCGCGCCGCGGGCCGCGGAGCCGCGGCCAATCAGCTCGGCGTGGCGCTGGCGCTGTGGCTGCGGGGTCTCGGGGAAAATTACTTGTATTACAAATTGCATTTGCCGGAGGTTTAACTGCCATTTTCCGGGGGAGGGAGCTGGGCCGGATCCCAGGGAATGGAAGGGGGGCCTGGCCTAGCTTACAGGAAGGGCCTCTGAGCCGCCAGGCTGCGCGGGGGGGAAAATGGGATGTGTTCGCTGCGGGCAGGCTGATCGAGTTCATCCCTGTTAGCACGGTCTGCCTCGGTCTCTGGATAGGGGGCAGCTACTGAGCTGGTGTGTGTGTGTGTGTGTGTGTGTCTGTCTCTGTGTGTGTGTGTGTGTGTGTGTGTCTGTCTCTGTGTGTGTATGTGTGTCTGTGTGTGTACTTGTGTATGTGTGTGTGTGTATGTGTGTGTGTGTGTGTGTGTACATGCATGTGTGTGTGTCTGTCTGAGTGACTATGCGTGTGTATGTGTGTGTCTGTCTCTGAGTGAGTATGCGTGTGTATGTGTGTGTGTGTGTGTGTGTGTGTGTGTGTGTGTGTGTGTGTGTGTGTGTGTGTGTCTGTCTGTCTCTGTGTGACTATGCGTGTGTATGTGTGTGTGTTTGCGCTTGTGTGTGTGTGTATGAGAGAGAGAGTGAGCATGAAGGCATTGAATTGACTGCACAAGAGATGGAGAATGAGGAGGAAGGCAGCACAATGCCGCGGCTGTGTGCTTTAGCATTGCACATTGATGTGTCAAGGGCAGTGTCCTTGCCGATTTTCTTTTTGGTGTCTTAGCGCTGATTCATGTTCATTCCTTCTTGTGTAAAGCAATTTACACTTAAAATGGCTTTGTTCAATCGCCCTTTTAAGAGAGAAACTGGTAATACTTGCGCTGACCCACAAAATACATCTATTCATTCTTACTTCAAAGCACCGTCCTTTAATTGGAGTGGGAAAAGTATGTTTATTTTTCATTTCTTGTTACTCTCCAACTCTGTTATGCGGAATGCAAAAATGAGCACTTTCTGAGATTCAATTTCGCATTCAAAAACCGTGTTATCATCCATTAAACAGTGGAATAAATGGAATTTTGTCCTCTGCGCATATTTTTACCTGGGTGTAAAAACTTGCAGCCAAACAGAAGCAACAATTCAATGAGAGAGCTCACCGGTAAATCAATTGAATAACTGCTGAGTTGCAACCTGGCGTATTTACACACAAGTGTATCTGCACACGCAGACAGGTGCATGCATGCGGGGAGATTGCAAGGCGGACGTGCATGTACTCTGTCACCTTTCTTTGTTAATGTAAGAGTGAGTTGCAGATATAATGATGGATTGTTTTGCGGGAATTTGCCATTCCATTTGCTAAAGAGAAATGGCCTTGCAGGTGCAGTGCATAACCGTGCGCTTGGGTACAGGAAAGGGGACCGTACTTGCAATTTCCGGCAGGATAAACCCTCACTCAGGCACCACGTACAGTACATGCTGAGAGAAACTGAATGTCTGCTGTATTAGAGAGCCCTGTGATCATGGAATGAACATGTACTACATAAAATAGTTTATTTCAGTTACTCATTTTCCTCTCAGGTTGGTTCCTCTTCACTGATGATGTAAATTATGCTTTTTTTTTTTGTTTTTTTTTAGAAGGCTGCCTGCGGTAGATATTCAGGTCATTAGGTTATCTCAGCACTTTGTCCACCACTTTCACTCGGCTTGACGGACAGCACCGTTAACCTGCTTTTCGCCCTCCGCTCGTTAGTGGTATAATGAGCATTTTTAACACGCGGCCGTGTACAAATGCAAATTAGCCTGCATTTCACGCCACGTTGGCCACGTGCGCGATTCGCCGGTGGAGAGCGTTCTGAGGACACCGGGCCAACTGCGATCGGGTTAAAGGGGGGCCATCAATCGCCCATTAAGGTGTCATTAGTCACAGAAAACCGCATTAATTTTGCTCCTCTTTCCTGGTCTCCTGGTGTCTCACTTGCACACCAATGAGGGGAGGGGGGGGGATGTGGCTCCTTGGTCTAGACACTAGACATTACTGCGTTTTTATTTTTAAAGTTGAAGGCCTTCAGGACCACATTAGTTTTTATTTGTGTTTTTTTTTTTTTTCCCCCCCAGCCCCGAGTCTAGAATTGCAGGATTGTGCCATACGTATTAGGAACAATTATAGCTTCTTTCACCTCAGTATTTATTGTTTCTATTCTAATGGCGTCGTTCATCTTTTTAATGAGCCCGCTGCCACCCCTATCCACAGGAAAATTAAGCTTGTGCCCCTCTTCACGTTGATATGTGTTTCTGCCTTCTCCATTTTTTATTTTTTTTTGCCAGTGCTGAGCCAGAACGATAGACGGTGCGGCCATAAAGTTTCAAACTCAAATATTTATTATTCAGTGCTGATGTTAAAAAAAAAAAAAAAAAAAAAATCTGCTGGGACAACTCCAACCACTGTTTCCATGGTGATTTGGGTAGGAAATTTTAACCACGCAGGACCTAGTGGGAAGGTATAAAATAAAATGACAAACGTGTAAAAGTTAACAAGGCACTGGGGAAACTCGGCGTCTTCCGGAGGTTGAGCTCGAGCTTCTTTCAGTTCTTTTCTCTGCATCTGCAGAATTGAGAATTCTCCACCATTACACCCGAGTTAGCGGGCAAAACGTGAGCGATGTGTCACTGCCGTCGCCGATGTCAGCTTCCAAAATGACAGACATCGCTCCTGTCCCGGTTCGACAGTTGGTCTCGCTCGAAAGAAAGTTGTTTATCCCTGCAGAAAGAGAAAGAGCTTGCAGCGTTCAGGCACTGCGCCCTGAGCTCTGGGCAATTAAACCGCACCACACCATAGATGAGACAGCGCTGGATTAATGTCTTTATTACTGAACATTTCGCTCCATCCGTCCCTCCAGAAAAGAACGAGATCTGATACTTCAAAGGGAGGTCAAATCCTTCTGTTTCAAGGGGCGGCGAGTGCTTCTCTCTCTGAGGACGCAGGAATCCGGGGCTCTTGACACTGTGCATTTCAAGGTAAACCAGCCCCCTTGATCTCAGCTTAGAGACTCACACAGTACGGAGATCAAAGAGTGCTCTTTTCACTGAGTGACTCTGGAGAGGAGGGTGGGGGGGGGGGGAGGGGAGGAGGGAGAGAGGGTTGGGGTTGGGGGGGGGGGGGGGTGTTGGTGGCTGCTGTCTCAGTTTCTGCAGGCTGCAGGTAGGCAGTCGCCTTTTGGTAACTATCAACACACAAGAGCTCCACTCCACCTCCACTCTAGCGAGGAGCCACAGGCTTGAATCTCCAACGTGTCAGTGTATTTGGAGAAATGCGGCTGACTTTTTTTTTCAAAGCAAACATTATTATTATTTATTTTTATTTATGTTTTTTCCTGTGCGGTTTGACGATTTGCTCGACCCGCCAAATCGAATTAACGGAGAAACGATTCCAGTGATAAGCGCGTTGGCCGAACGCGGGCCCTAAATCCTGATAATTAAGAAGGGTCCCCCCCGTGGCGGCTACGTTCGAAGCTGCGTGGCGGGTGGAGCGCTGGCCGTGATTAGCGTGGGCGCTGGACGGTTTTTCGGCTCTGCCAGGTTGGAGGGCTGGCGCTCCAGGGAGGGGCCCCCACGGGGTGGAGGGCCCCCCCCCCCCCCCCCCCCCCCACTTTGAGTCCCCAGCGCCCGGCGCCTCCATTCCACCCGCTGAGGAGGCTGCAGCCACACTGAGGAGGCGCAGCTACACTGAGGAGGCGCAGCCGCGCTGAGGAGGCGCAGCCATGCTGAGGAGGCGCAGCCACACTGAGGAGGCGCAGCCATGCTGAGGAGGCGCAGCCACACTGAGGAGGCGCAGCCACACTGAGGAGGCGCAGCCACACTGAGGAGGTGCAGCCGCGCTGAGGAGGTGCAGCCATGCTGAGGAGGCGCAGCCACACTGAGGAGGCGCAGCCATGCTGAGGAGGCGCAGCCACACTGAGGAGGCGCAGCCGCACTGAGGAGGTGCAGCCGTGCTGAGGAGGCGCAGCCATGCTGAGGAGGCGCAGCCGCGCTGAGAATGCTAAGAAGCAGGAGATTAATCAGGCTATTTATAAAAAAAAATAAAAAAAAGGCCTGGCCACTTCCTGGCAGGCTTCCTCATTCCCCCCGCACGCCCAGCCCCCTCTGAATCACGCGCTCCTTTTAGCATGGACGGCGTTACCCTCCAAGTGAATGTGGGGGGAAAAAATGAATCGCTTATTCTAGACTGATGGGATAAACTGAACTGAACTGGGGGGGGGGGGGGGGGGGGTTTCCGCCCCCCCGAAAAGCATTGTTTCATTAAGCTATCGGAACAGAACACTGTGTAGACATGGCAGATAAGAGGTTTGCTCCAGGGCTTATTGTAAACCTAGCTTTGCTCCCGTTAAATGGGGGGGGGGGGGGGGGGGGGGACTAGGTATGTAAGGGCTGTAATTTCTACACTGATCACCTGCTATGGATGCAAATTCCCCTCAAATTAAAGCTGACAGTCGAACCTCCTGTTCAGCGTTCTTATTCCAAATTCAGTGCGCCAGGAGTACGCAGGCAAAGCAACAAAAATCTTGTGCCACTGTCCCAGTACTTTTGCATTTAACTGTATGTGCAGTTTGACAACCCGTTTGGCTCTGTGTATCACTGTACACTGCTGTTACATGTATATGGAGGCATTGAAAGGATAAAACCGGACTAAAAAAAGTAAGTCATAATTTGCGAAGATTAGGATAATTACCATTATATTAAAGCATTTAAACATTCATGGGGTTATTTTAAGTCCTTAATTGTTGCCAGTCATTTGAAGACTTGCCCGAGGCTTTGGAGAAAAGAAGTCATGCAGTTGAGAGATTTCATGTTTTCGTTTTAGAAATGAGGTGGACTTGATATTGTGTATGTTTAAACAATCTTCATGGGCGAATACATGCTTTTTGATTGTGCTATAATCTCAAAGAATCTGGTAGCGTGACTGAACTCACCGATAAAACTGTTGGGCTGTGTAGTCATATGTGGTGTTATGTGCGACTGGTTAATTTAATCCCAGCTGACCTACACCACAACCTACAGTATTATAATATATATATATTTATAAGCTTCCTGCTGTAGTTCCCCAGTCTATGCTCATGTACAAAAATATGGTTTTACAGTATCTGTGATGGCACTTTCAAGATAATTTTGTATGCCTTTCATTCATATTTAAAAACGTAGACTTATAGCTAGAAATAAACAAATGGAATGTCTAGAGGGAAATAATGATTGATGTGAAGAGATAATTTGTGTGAATAAGCACAATAATTATAAATGCAACTGGAGTTTTTATGTGTAACGGCTTTCATTCTTGATTCAAATTTAAAATATAAAATCTGTTCACACAGTGTTATTACACCAGTGTATTTGACAATTTTGATCATTTTTGTCATCCATCATCATCACCTATCAGTTGCTCGCTGTTATAAATAAAAGTATTGAGTCACTGGGGTGCTTATGTTTGCTGCTCAACGACAAGCTGGATATCAGTTGATAACAATGGGAAGAATGCTAGTGGAGACACAAACATCTGTACGAAAGTAGAATATCTCAAGAGGATAAAAAGAGTATTACTTAATTTTTGACTACTTTCTTTTACATCAAATTTTTGTCTTCAGAAAATTAAATTGACGGTCTCCCTACTGCCCCCCCCCCCCCCCCCCCCCCCCCCCCCCCCCCCCCCACCCCCCCCCCCCCCCCCCACCCCCCCCCCCCCCCCCCCTCCACCCCCCCCCCCCCCCCCCCCCCCCCCCCCCCCCCCCCCCCCCCCCCCCCCCCCCCCCCCCCCCCATCCCCCCCCCCCCCCCCCCCCCATGTATGTACACAGATTTCTTAATGATCTGCAGGCCAATTTCAGTAATTCATTAAATGCACATCCTGATAAAAATGGATGTGTACATTAATCGGCGTTGGGCTTTTATGAATAATTTCGTCGTATTAAAGAGAAAAAAAATCTCTCTGTCCCGTGCTGGAGTTGGGCCGGAGCTGTGTGTTTAGACATCGTTCTGCGTGTCCGTGTTACTCTGCATTAGGGGTCCCGGTACTGTAGGAGACGAATTATCCCGCCGCTCCTCGCCTGACAGGGCTCGAAACACACGCCCTGATCCTCTCTGACGGGGGCTGAAGCTGCCCCTCGTGCAGACAGGCCCCCGTCCTGCGTGACGGGGGGGGGAGGAGAAGCCTCGTTCAATTCTTCCCTCTGTTATCTGAGATTAGAAGCACAGAGGCATCGCTTTAAAAAAAAAAAAAAAATCCCTACAGTTTTCTCCATAGTAATTCTGCTTTCATGTAGACATGAAAGCCCTGTGTGTGTGTGTGTGTGTGGGTGTGCATAAAGCCGGCTAGTGTATTATTGAGAGTGCTTTCCCTCTGTGCCTTGTAGTGTTGCTTCATGCTTGATCAAGGAGTGATGTCCAATGTGGCTATATGGTAATGTATAATACATACACAGCTTTTTCCTCATGTTACTGTATATGGTATATAAATACTACCGCTGTTAAAATACTTTTCCAAATGCACTTCATGGAACTCCTATGTCGTTTACGAATGCAAATAACATGGTTTCTAAGCTTGTACCTGTAGATCTTACTTACAGTAAGAAGATGACATTACCGATGGTTTTGCTAACCTCCACTCTGATAATCTGGAACAATTAAAAAAACCCAACTGTTTAACAGTTGTTCCCTATGTTCTAAGAGCACCTACTGTATATATATTTTTTCGCATACTCTTGTTCACCACAGAGCACCCACAGTACATTGTATTTTTATACAGCTGGATATATACTTTTCGGTTAAGTACTCTCAAGGGTACAACGGCAGTGCCCTACCCGGGATAATGGTTTTCCTTACCCACTGTAATGGTTTGTTGTGATTCACGACCATGAGTGTGAGTGCACAAATTCTGTACTGTTTTTAAACAACGGTCACTCGAAATATTATGAAGTTGTAAAAAAGAAGAAACATTTCAGCATTGTGAGGTGTTCTTAAATTAGCACATGAGTTAGTATTGTTGTGTGAACTCAGTGTTGTTGTGTTTCTATTTGCCTCTGTTCCCACGCATGGCTGCTCCCAGATGAAGCACTACTGGTATCCACTTGTCCGCCTTTGATCCAAATACGGCATTGACGTAGTTTTCATGGGTAATTATCTTAAAATGGTCATCATGAATTAGTCTACATTATGACAGAGGGGGTATATACTCCCGATAATGTCCAATTTTAGACTATTAGTCTTAACAAAGAGACTGAGAATAAACATTACGTTGCATGAAATTACATGTATTTTGCAGACGCTTTTATCCAAGGCAACGTACAATAAGTGCACACCGAAGGTCATTGGAACAACTACAAAACACAGGTCCGATAAGGTACAATACTCATTTTGTAACAGTAATTCATAGCCATGAACACATTTCAGGCTAAGTCCAGTTCAGACAGTGTACATTACTCTGACCTAACCTATGCTAAGTCAAACTAGGAGGCATGACAAGCTACAACATCAGGATAATGATACAAAGAACAATATAAGTGCTGTATTGTGTCCCATCACCCTTTTCCTCAAAAATCTCTTTCTTGAGTGTTTTTCCTTACTTCTCTGCAAAAGGGCCCAGAATAATAGCTAGAAAAGCGCACCTCACATCTCCAGTCACACCACTAGAGCATGGAAGAGGGCAGCATTAATAGCCTATGCACTGCCTTCTGGGTAAATTTTAATTCGGTGTGACCACGGCAAACAAGGAAAAAAGGAAGGGCATTCATGAATGAGCATGGTTCGTTTGTCTGTGATAGAAAGCACATTGAGCTAATGGAAATGAAATCTAACAGAGGCTAAATTAACACGACAGAATGTTGTTGGGTCTTTCCAGTTAAACTGAATCTCGGCAGTAAAATGTCTTCCTCTTGTTTAAGCTAATTTCACTGCATGAGATCACCCTTTGGGCCTAGTGTTGCCACCCTTGATCCATTAAGCCTTGCGTGACCAATACCTTATTGAAAAATGTATCATATTTTTTTATTGTGGATCAGATTTAATTCAAATAGTTGGCCCGAGCGAGAATTGCTCTGTCACGAGGACCCAGAAGGCAATCTGTGATGTATGATAGATTACAAAAATGTTATCTCGCCAAAGAAGGCCCTCGTGTTGATTTAAACGGGTACTTATTTTTCCCCTTAAAACACAAAACGGCAATTCGTTTACACTGGATGGTCAACAGAGCCCTGATATGAGTGATTACAGTGTAGCGCAGACATCCATTATTCTCCAGTATTAAAAGCGGAGAAAGTGCGTTGCCTACTCCTCCACGGGGACAACACGCCCTCCCGCGCACAACCGCGAACCAATCGTAGCTCTTCCCAGGAAGTCATTTGCTGCGCTTAACTAAATGTATTCGGCAAGGGGCCTATCCCCACCCTGTAATTGACATTCCGCTCGTCGCACGCCCCAGACAAGTCCGGTGTAATTAACAAGCATCATGAATAGCAGCCCTTTGATTATAGAGGAGTTTGCCCTCCGCTTCTTTCCCGGGTTGTCATTAATACGTTGACGTGTGTGTGTGTGTGTGTGTGCGTGTACAGGAGTGTGTGTGTGTGTGCGCGCGCGCAGTGAATTAATAAACGTCGGTGCTGCTTGACGGCAGCCTGACCGGAACCACTCCAGATGCCCCGACTAGATTAAAATACCGCCGATGTTTTATTCAAGTTCCGCCGCGCGCCTTCGCTCATTTTAATTGGTTAGGAAGCCTGCCAACCAGAGGGCAGGTGTGTACGCGTGTCGAGAGGGGTCAGCGGAAGACACGGGCCCGATTAGCTCCCTCGGTCCGGGCCCCTCCCACCCTCTTAACACCCTGGCCCAGACCCCCCTGTCAAAGTCCTGGACAAGGGGAGAAAATACAATGCGAAAAAGCCCGTTTTATTTTAATCATGATATCGCTCTGCTTAACTATCAGACTGAGCGTCAGGCCTGTCCTCGAGCTGAGCTCCAGGGTGCCCACACCACACCCCAACACGGCACAGGCTCCTCTGTCAGAGGCGCGCCCCCCCGAGGGGTGTCGGGTAGCACCCGGCCCGCTCGCATCCCGCCGTACCGCGGCGCGGCGGCTCCGCCGCGTCGCCCGCTGTCAGCGATTAGGGCCGTCTCCCGCCCGCCATTAACAGCTGGCTCCCAACACCGGAGGGAGGAGGGGGGGGGGGAGATCGTCCCGGGAGCGTCCCGGAGTTGGCGCGCACTCCTGAAGGAGCCATCTGTAATTCCCGATCGCCTCCGACAGGGCCATTCGTCAAGGCGCCCCGGGAGTGGATCCGCGGGTCTCCTGGAGACTCCCGGACCCCCGCACCGGCGGGAGAGCGCGTTCTACTGAACGCACCTGAAAGCTAATATAATAAGCGCGTTCTACACGCACGCACCTGAAAGCTAATATAATAAGCGCGTTTTTTTTGAAGATGCTCACGTGGCGGTTAATCTGCCGTTGAAGACGAGTAAACACGAACGTCTCTGCCGCCCCGGGCCTGGATCTCGCCCCGGCCCGCCCTATCGGTGTATTCTTTCAAGCCGTTAGCGCGCTGGCCCCATGCAGCGCTGCCCGGTCCTTAGGATTACCCAGGGCCGTGTTGCCCCGGGGGTGTTTTATTTCGCCCTCCGTTTCTCTCATTTATGGACTTCACTGTTAGACAGATGCTTTTATTGGGCCTCTTTGCTTTTAATGGCATTTATAGCCAGAGGTGGGTAACCCGGCTTCAAAGAGTAAAAAGACTGACCATGTATTTGCGCCACCAACATGCACTAAACCAGCTGATTACAATAATTAGTTCTCCTACCATGGTGAAGAGTTATGCTAATTAGAATCAGCTGGTTTAGTGCATGGTGGTGGAGCAAATACATCAGTCAGTCTTTTTACTCTTTGAAGCCGGGTTACCCACCTCTGTTCATAGCAGGTGTGTTTTTAAAGCGACCGTACAGCTGGAGACATGCGCAAGCCGGAAACACCGGCAGCTTCCGTTGCTCTGGAGAAAGCACCGCTTCCGTATAAATATCCTTTATCCTTTTTTTCATTTGTTTCTTTCTCTTGCATCTGGAACTCCTAAGAAGAGAAAAGGTTTGTAGGTAGAAAACGTCGAGTGGGCTTTTTGCGGGTCAGTGGAAACAAGCCGTTTCCGTTACTCAACCTTTTACCGCACTCGCTACTGAAGAGCGAGCGAGACGAGGGCCGTCTTCTCCCGCCGCCTCAGAGCCTCCCGGCTCTGTTTAACCCAGCACCGCTAGCTGAGACTAGCCTAGCGCCAGCACCGTTTTGCTTGCTTCGTTCGGTAACACCTCACCCGGAGTCGCTACGTCCGCCACGCCATCCGTGATTATATCGTGATTTTACAAAAAGGCAATTAAAGGTTGAGTAAGTTGCTCGAGGGTAGAGGATGACGTACGGTGGCTCCTCGCCTCGAGATTTCAACCTGCAATCATCCACTTACGAGCTCGCTTCCTTAACCGCCGCACAATGGCGCCGCCATAAAGAGGAGCAGAAAGCTACAGCGAAAAAAAAAAAAGGAGAGACAGCCCTGCAATTTGAGAATTTATGTTCGAGGTCCCATTATTCCAAAATAAGCGAAAACGATCCGAGGCGACGTTATCGCGTTTTAACGCGCGCGCGGATTGTTTGTCACCTGTGTGAACCCCTTAACGAGGCCCTAACGAGGAAGGAGAAAACGTTTTAACAAGTTAGCGAGAGCCGTGCCGCACGCGATATAATCGCTAGCCGCTCGCATGGCGCGCAAGACGCTCTCGCGCAGCTGAGCAAAGAGGCTGTTGAGAGCTCAGTTGGGATATCAGCCCCCCCCCCCACCATTTCTCCGGTCCAAAGATGACACACGCACAGTGGGGGCCTCAGCCAGGCAGAAAATAAGCAGCGTCCTTAGATCCCAATCTCATTATGCCAGCGCTCGTTCTGCCATGCCCTTTTTTTTTTTTTTTACGGTCTCCGCGACGCATCTCGCAATCCCCCCCGCTGATTACGCACGCTCACGTGCGACTCGGCCGTCCCAGCTCGGGACGTTCTCCGCTCCCTCTCGTCTCTCCGTCCCCTCCCGCGAAATTCAGCCACGGCACGATGCTTTCGAGGGCTTCCCTGCTATCTGGCCCAGTCACGTTTGGGATTATCCTCCTCCTCCTCCTCCTCCTCCTCCTCCTCCTCCCGGCAGACGGTGAGAAATCGTCTTCTGGGGCCCTGTTTTCCTGGCTGGGGCGTGATGCGTTTTGTGGATCACCGACGGCGAGCCGCGAGAATCCACTTGCGGCGTGGCTAATTTAATCTGCTTTAGCTGAATGGACTGTGTCCACGATGCTCTCGGGTAATGTTATTTGAAAAAAAAAAAAAAAAAAAAAAAAAGAGAGAAGAGGGAGAAGAAAAAAAATGGCACTTGAGCAGTGAGAGGGAAGGGTAACATTTTTGCAGGCAGAGAATGTCCCTGTGGAATATTCAGGTCATGTGAGGGCACCGGAAAACTGGAGAGAACTGGTCACAGGTGCGGATTGTTCTTTTAACTAGAGCTACTGAGCACATATGAATAATATAACACCAGAACCGCACATGCATGACCTAAGTATTCTCTGTGATACTATTTGATAAAAAATGTTTATCTATATTTATTTTATTACCTCATGTTAAATCATGTAATTTCAGTCATATTCTAGTTAACAATTTACTATAAATACATATTAAAATATAAAATATTATATGTAATTCATAACAGCTTATTAAGAAATTTGCTAAGACATTGCTATTGTCAAAAGCAAGTATAAATATTCCAGCCAATATATTGAAAGATGTTATTGCTCTAGTGGTATAATTACCTTGATTACATTATACTTATGATTGCATGATTCATAGCTTATATATTTGTCAGTTATTAAGAGCTGGTGGACATTTATGGTTGATATAGGTGTAATAAATCCTTCTAATAAATGTAAAGTCAGTATAAATAAACATAGTAATGGGGGGGGATGACCAGTGTGATCATTGCTGTAGAAGCGAAAAAATAATACATAAATAAACCCACTTCAGGTAAAATGTTTCTGTGTTTTTCACACGGTTCAGTGTTCAATTAGCTCAATTAGTTTATCCGAATTAATTAGGTGAGTACGCTCTCCTAAGTTTTCTTTTTTCAATTGAATGTTTGCTTTTGAAGAAAGCCCCATCCATCTATCCCTGAAATCTGATGCATTCAACCACTTGTAATTGGCTAAAGGACGTTACATACGTTACCACAGAGCTGCTTGCCATGATATGCCAAACGCTCCCTGGGTTTCGGGGGGTCGGGAAGATGGGGAGGATCTGCTGCCTCGGGCCGTTACCATTAGGATGCGAATAAGGCCGCATTCATTTTGAAAACTGACCCAAAGTGCTTGCTCTCTGCTGAGATATTTCTGGAGACGGCTGCTGACCCATCTCCCTGTTGTTACAGGAGCATGC
Source organism: Anguilla japonica (assembly GCA_025169545.1). Lineage (NCBI taxonomy): Eukaryota > Metazoa > Chordata > Actinopteri > Anguilliformes > Anguillidae > Anguilla > Anguilla japonica. The sequence goes on from CM045891.1 coordinate 7,538,086, forward strand.
AGTGATACCGCACATACGTAGATCTAGCGCCCCGGCCAGTGCAATTGCCTGAGGAAAAAAAAAAAAAAAAACATGGAAACATTTTTAACCAGATTTTGCTGCATGAGCAAAGAGGGGGAGGTCCCTTGTGAGAAGAACAGCCAATGAAGATTCAGGTTCAGCGCTGCCCCCCCCCCCCCCCCCCCCCCCAGCTATCCTGTTTAACCTGCTGGCTCGGTTGGTTCTGACGTGTGGCCTCCCCATCTCTCAGCTGACGGCTGTTCCCCTTCACATTCATATTGCCGCGTCTGCTTCCTTAGCCGACGCTCTCCTTCGCTGACCTACCGAACGTTTTGAAGCCCGCTTTTCTTTTCCGCCCCAGTTTTGAGTGCCCAATCAAAAAAAAAAAATGCAGACCTCTTCCGGTGCTCCAGTGTCCATTCAGGAAGGGCCACGGATGCGGCTGCCGGCCCCTGCCGAATGCGACTTTTTCCGCTCGGTGGTTCTCCTGCTGACCAGCGCTACCGCGCAGCTGTCGCATGCAGGCCGCGGGAGGGCCGACTGACCGGAGGATGTTCGCTAACGTGCTAACGGGCAGACTGCGCTCTGCCCACCGCAGATAACGGCTGTTTCCCTGCGGGAGGTCACGTGTGGCGCGGGCACGATCAGCTCTGGCGCGGGTTCGCTGCTCGTGTAGCGGGTCGCTCTACCGGAAGCAGGTGTCGCAGCCGGATCCGCCAATCGGGTGCCAAGAACTTGACATTTTTCATGTTCCTACTGCATTTTCATTGATTTTACATTATTACATTACATTACAGGCATTTAGCAGACGCTCTTATCCAGAGCGACTTACACAACTTTTACACAGCATTTTACATTGTATCCATTTATACAGCTGGATATATACTGAAGCAATTTCGGTTAAGTACCTTGCTCAAGGGTACAACGGCAGTGTCCTTACCCGGGAATCGAACCTGTGACCTTTTGGTTACAAGTCCAGGTCCTTACCCACTGTGCTACACTCCGTCCTTTTTTTTACTGATTTTCACTGAAGCAATCCAGGGCTTTTCTCTAGCGTAGTGTACCCCTTTCCAGGGTTTTAAACAGGTCTGGTTCCCCACCGTTGCGCTGGCCCGGCTGTAACCGCATAGGCAGAGCTGATAGCCGTTCTGCGGAGCCGAGCTGTAAATCAGGTGCGGCTGTGAGCTTTTTCAGAAGGGACATGATGCATGGCCTTGTTAGCCCAAGCTAATGGAAGGCAGCCGATCGCTCCCATCAGTTCTCACGGATATACCGGCCTGAATCACATCATCAGCTCTCTCTCACCCTCCCTCCCTCTCTCCTCTCCCTCCCTCCATCTCTTTCTGGCTCTCTTTTTCGGCCTACCCACTAATGGCGCGTTGTGTGCTTTCAGAGCTGCCGGATTCAAAAACTCCTCAGACAAAAAAAAAAATATGTCATTAGTTCCATTGGGTGCAGGATGCTGCAGTATTTTTTGTAGTACACGGTCGGTGGTAATCCTTAAAATAAGGGCACGGTTCGTTTTGGGAGGTTCTCTGTGTTTGCGTGAGGATCGTCTGAGGGAGGATGGCGTGGAGGCGGGCCTGCGAAAATCCCAGCCTATCAAAGCCGACTCCTAGCTTGATATCCCCATGACATTACCAACCACCTGCTCCTGTCAGTACTATCATTATAACCATATTGGCTTTCACTGTCTCTTTAATTGTGGAGAGGAGGACATGGTCTATAGCGAAAGAGATATACACCATTGCGCAGTCAGGAGGGCTTTGAATCAAATTTATATAATCTTTATTTAGCCACATAGGTCGATTGAGAACAAGTTCTTACTTACTTACAATGACAGCTTGACATTTAAATGGTACTTAAATCACACAAAACATCAAAAGTAAAAATGAGGAAGTAGAATGAAAATGAATACAATTGCAACAGTGACATTTTAACATTGACTGGTGTTGGGAGGAGGGGAGGTGTGGGCGGGCAGAGAATTCATGAGGGTATAATGCAGCTTTGTGTCCTGTTTAAAAATAGTTTAACTTTGCTATTTATAATGGGTACAATGACGTGTGTGTAGAGACAGTTTCACCTACAAACTGTCAAAGCAGAGGCACATGCTTTAGAGATAAGTGGTTTCACTGGAGGACTCTTGGCCTGAGATGGTACTGTGGTACTGGAGTGTGTAAAACTGTTGACTGTAAAAATGTGGGTGTCTGCATGGGGCTGTCAAAGACAGAGCTCGCTTTGAGTCCATGGCTTGTTGGGGATGTTTATCATGTGTTTTTTTTATCTAAGATAACAGTGAGAGTGACTTAACTGCGTAATGTCACATTAACGGCTCAAAAATGCCCTTGAGGAAGACACTTCGGATGACTTTATCATGCATACATTTGCTCCCTCTCTGTCTGTAAAGCCACTGATGTCTATGACCTCTTGGGCCTCCTCCAGGCCTTTTTATGGAGAAAACTTAGTGTGATCTCAAGTAAACGGCAATTATTTAGCATGCAATTTACACTGACCACCACAGATGTGAAGTGGCAATCATCTTTGGAAATATGGTGCGTGTGCGTGTGCGTGTGCGTGTGTGTGTGTGTGTGTGTGTGTGTGTGTGTGTGTTTTGGAGGCAGTGGGTGCGGGTGGGGTGTGTACAATAGAAACTCGAATCAACTAGAAATGAGAAAAAAAAAAAAAAAAAAAAAGGGAATGAACATCAAGCAGATCAACCCCGCGAGCAGCAGGCCCCCGGAAGGTCAGCCGCCGTACGGCCGGATTTAGCACGCAGGCGAAGCTCTAATTCTCTCCGCTCTCGTATCAGCCAGGGCCCGCGTAATGAAACGCCAGGCTGGCTGAGGCCCCGCGCACCGGCAGCCCGAGCGAGCTGCAGCCTGCGTGCACTCGCACACAGCAATTCAATTAGCGCACGTAATGATTTCCACCTTCGCCGAATTGATAATCTGATTAAGCATGAAGACTGATGTGAAAATAGGATTGAGATATGAGTTGCGGAGATGTTTGAGAAATGTGGCTCAATTAGTCGTGCCCCCCCCCCCCACCCCCACCCACCCACCCCCCAACCCCCCATTCCCTACCCGCCCTCTTGACTGAATAGCATTATTATTATGTGCTGGGGCTCAGGATAAATAATGAAATGCAACTCAGAAAAGGTTTTTATTTTATTTTTTTTTTTTACCCTTAGCGAAGTTGAGCGGCTCTCGCCCCGGTGCTCCCCCTCCTCCCCCTCCTCCTTCCCCCCCAACACCTGCTCCGGGCTGGGGGGAGATGAGTGTGTGCGGTGTTCTGGGAGTCTGAGGAGGGGAGCGGGCTATTGAAATGTCAGAAGGATTAAGTGGGGGAGCGTTGGGCTTCGGAGGCACGCTTTCCAGGACCGTCTGCCTCCCCTTTAATAGAAATGTCAGTGGCGGGGGGGGGGCGGGGGGGGGGGGGGGGAGGGCCAATGAGGCTCGGAGCCCCACTCCTCTCCGTAACCCAGGGGGCTTAAGCACAGATGCTGGGCGCTCTGTCATCATCGGCGTTCTGCGGAACTTGAGCCCTGCTGCGGCGCGGCCGCAGGCTAACGTTTCCGAGTATTTACCGGGCCTCCGTGTGCCGCCGTCCGGCGAGGCTACGCTCGTTTTCGGTTTAAATTTCAGCTCGTCCTGACAAAATGGTTTGAAACTGACCTATAAAAAGGGACGAAAACTAGCCTCCAGATTGCTAATTCTCTCATTAGCGACGTTTTCGGTCCTCTGTATTGTGGGGGGGGGGGGGGGGGGTTCTGAATTGAGGTAATCATCTCGCGCGCTAGCACCTATAGGGGAATGAGCACATCGTTCCCAATCCGGGTGATTATATTGCACCACTCAACAAACCCCTTTTTATTATTCCAAAACGAACGCATTGTTATTGTTTGCACTCCCTCAATAACACCTGCTGTGTAAAAAGTGATGATGTATTCGGATAAATATTTAATTAAGTTTGTTTGGGAGTTCAGAATAATTGAAAGGAGTCAGGCAACACTTGCAGCTATAACCATCCATTTCCAGCATTAAACAACCTCAGCCTTTGAATCTTTAAATCAGCCATGTTGACTGAATTCATCACACAGATCATTAATAATATCACACATGAATAATCACACAGATCCCAGCGTTTTAAGCATGGCTTCTCAATAAACCTTTTTTTTTTTTCTCTTTTGATCAGGGGTAATCGCACGATATGTGAAAAATCTTAATGGAGGCTTAATGAAGATTCTGGCTTCTTTCAGAGTGGAGCTTCACCTCTGTCTGCTCTGATGCGAACATTTCAAACATGCATTCAAACGTTCATTGAAATTTAATTTCTCATTTCACACCATAATTATTCAGAGTAACTGAGTGTTTGAATTCTAATTCTATATCCCATGGCGCACGTACGGGGGTGAGAACCTGTTGTTGCACGCACATTCTTATGTTCTTCCGTCTGTCGTTATGAAAAATTATGGTGTTACACATTTATGAAGGTCTGTACTTCGTACGTGAGAACATGTCAGAGAGAACCGATATGTTGGAAGTGCGTGTGCAATACATTCATAATGTCTCTGATCACATCAGCTCACTCAACCATAAGGTAGTTATGTGACAGAACATATTTAAGCACATTTGAACGGGGTTGTTGAGCATACATGATGGCTTGTAGGAACAATTACAGACGTTCGTGTAGCACATCTTTTCATGCTCTCCAAAGCTGTTCGTGTGCACAGCTGTCCCGATTATGTTATGAAATTAAATCGAGCATGAATGCAATTCAGAATTCATAACCGATAATAACGCATCACGTAAACACTGCTGAAACAAAACGTGCCACTCTATTGGACAATTTTAAATGGAAATGGGCAAATGTCTGAATTACATTACATTACATTACATTACATTACAGGCATTTAGCAGACGCTCTTATCCGGAGCGACTTACACAACTTTTACATAGCATTTTTTACATTGTATCCATTTATACAGCTGGATATATACTGAAGCAGTTTCGGTTAAGTACCTTGCTCAAGGGTACAACGGCAGTGTCCTTACCCGGGTGATCGAACCTGCGACCTTTCGGTTACAAGTCCAGTTCCTTACCCACTGTGCTACACTCCGTCCGAATTAGTCCTTGCGCGCAAAAAAGAGTTTTTTACAGTGTGAGATTTGCCCTGCATCGCCAAATGTCTGTCAGTGGATGGTTGAGCAGGACTGTGTTTTGGTTCATTGATTCACACTTACTGTGCAAAATCTGGGCATGACTGTCAGTTTGCCTCACTCTCCACAGCTTGTGTAGAGAACATCATACACAACACGTAGTAACACAGTAAATCCCTACTGGACTCACCTGTATTCACCTGTACTTGGTGTTGAATTAACACTGGGCATTTTACTGTATGGAAGTATTAAACCTGCATAAAACAATTTCTTTCAAAACTGCATCCATTTAGTCACCAATACATTTTCTGAAGATTATTGACCATTTACAAAGAAACATTTTTTCACCAATAATTAGAACAAAATGGTTTTAAACATGTTTCTCTGATAATTCTCAGGGGTCTGCAAATGTATTTAAACATTTTTTAAAATCAGAATCTGGAAGGTTAAAGCATTTGAAATTTGCATTTGTCTGCGGTTTGCTCAGCGCATAGAATTTTTGACTGGAGTCAGTCCTACTGAGTTTGCAGTTTGCACTTTAAAAATGAGAAAGTAAAGCCAGCATTTAGGTACAAGTCCCAAAGTGATTGTGCCCGTGTCTTTGTCAATATTCCAGCTTGTTCAGTTCATTTTCTTCCTCTGCATCATAAGGCCTGTCCTGAGTTAAAGGAAAATGTGGTTTTGTTTATTTATTTATTTATTTATTTATTTATTTGCGTTTTAGTGCTTCTATACCTATAATACCAGCGCCTGCTCACTTTACACACCAGTCTCTGGACCTCTTCATTCCATAAAACGCGTTTCTTTGAAAGCACCGTCGACATTCGCGCTAGCACGCGCACGTGGAGGCATCTCAACGAGGCAGTTTCACATGTGAACATCAGCTGAAAATAGGCGTCGGTCGGTCACGTCGGCTGCGTGCCGCTTGCCAAACCTGAACAGGCTGTCACGATCACGGGCTGGTCTCCGTCCCGGCGTATATATATCATGCATGGGCCAGCCTCCGTGGCGACATGGCGGAAATATTCCTCCCGGCCCCCGGGCCTGGAACGCACGGCGCTGCTGGCAGCCGGCGCAGCGTCATTATTATGCCAGTCCGGCCGCGGGGATGTGGAAGGGGATTTGCTGTAACCGCCCCGGCGGACGACCGTAAAATCCCATTAAGCCTCCCGCGTTTCCTGAGACAAAACACTTTTCCGACGGAAGCCTTCCCCTCCGTTTGCGTGCCTGCTGCTGTGGCCCCCGCGCTAAAGGCCTCCTCTGGGCCCCTGCGCCGTCCTGCGACTCTCACTTTCGTGCAATGGCGTCGCGTCGGTCCACCCTCGCATGACTTTGTCCCCCCCCCCCCCCCCCTCCCGGTCCAATCACTGAGAATTTCTCGTTCATTTCTGGAAGGTGCGTGCTGGCGTGAGAATGCACAGCCAGTTGCTGCTTTTTCTCTGCCCGACGGATGCAGCTGCCAGAGGCCGACCGACAGTTCCCGTACTGACCAGAGGTGTCGCTATTGAGCGATGCGCTGGAGAATTCACTTTTAGCGAAAGCCTGCCTCTCTGGGCAAGGCTGTGTGTAATTAGGCTTTGTCCAATGGGATTTCTGGCCACATTCAGTACAGAAATCGTGAGGTCTCTATAGGAACCGCCGCGCGCAATGCTGCACTGAGAACAGATGCCTCAGCCTGACTCCAAGAGCCTTTTTAGCCGATCTTATCATATTTTTCTTGACTCTCCTTTGTGTTATTGCTTGTCAGCTGCACGCAGTTAAAGTACCGCGGTCCCAAATGGAGACCAAAGAGAATATAAAGGGCCTTTTCTTCCCTCGTTTGCTCCCTTATGATCACATCCTCCCAAATGTCACCTTAATGGGCTATATCTGTATTACCAGTGCCCTGCTGACCCTCCGGTCCCTGGTAGCCGACAACATGAGTCTCATTATTGCAGAAGAGGGAATTAAACCTGTCCCTCGTCCTCCCCACCTTTCAGATGTGTGGGCGAGAGGCGGACCAATTAGAGGGTAAGAAATGTCGCGCGCGCTACCGAGCTAGCGCGGCGCCGCTCCGCCTCTCTCTCCACTCCGATAGGTTTAACGGATCTCCCGTCCTCAATGGCCCGCCCCCCCCCCGCCCCCCCCGTTACGCCGCGTTCGGGCGCTTAACGAAGGTACGGCGCTGACGAGGGCGGGAAAGAGCGGGGGGCTACGATAAGGGGTAAATGCCGCGTTCGGGCGCGAGCCGATTTGCCTAACGCGGCTCGGATCGGAGGCTTTAAGCGTGCCGCGCGTTACGGTCGTCTTTCTCCCCCCCCCTCGTTTCCCTTTTATCTCTCGCTGATAGCGCCGTGTTGCTATCGGTTTTTTAGTTCAAATCCTCCAGTGGCCTAGATTAGTAGCCAGGAGGCAGAGGCCCGGTAATTAAATTGGTGCCGGGATTCCGTAAGACCCCGCGCCCGACACTTTCCCTGATCTCACTGCGGCTTTCGAAAACCACGCAGGGCAGTTTTTTTTTTTTTCCTTTTTTTTTTTTTTTTCCTCTCTCTCATATCTTCCACATGCTGGTGAATCCTGTCTTATCTAAAGTGAGATAATAGTCTTCTGAAATAAAGGAAAGAAGAAAAGAAAAGAAAAAAAAAGCAAATGGTTGGCGATGTGAAAATGAGACCGGATTGCGCCCACGCGGGCGAGCTTATCGCACCGCACTGGAGATACTGCGCTGGTTTCTGAGACCGGATTCTTTTAAGGTAGCGGTTGGCTGCCTTTCCCCTACTTGCCTCCTCGGCCTGATGGAGGAGGCCCGATCCAGCCTGGGACCCGGGAAAATTGACCTGTTCAGCTCTCTCTTAGGCTGCGATTGACAACTCCAGCATTGGCCACGAGAGGACTGGCGGGCCAAAGTCATGTAGGTTCCTTGCGATGTACTGTGTGTATGCAGCCCTTTCTGCGTTGGTATTTCCCATCTGTCATCATCTTCAGGGAGGAAGGATGGCCATTTGGGGGGGGGGGTGTACTGTATAATTATTACTATTAATTAAAAAAAACTACTACTACTACTACTACTACAACTACTACTACTAATATAAATAATAATAATAATAATCATCATCATCATCATTGTCATCATCATCATTGTTGCTCCTCCTCCTTTTGTGCCAATTTGGAATGCCCAACCATATATCAGTGTTGAGAACAGGGCCCCCGAATGTGGACTTGGCAGAACACAAGTGTGTGCTCGTCTCTGAAGCATGTGATGTCAAACCCATTTAACACGTCAGGCTTGCACATGCGATAGGGGAACAGCTTAACAGGCAGATAACACTGGCAGGGTTGGGGTTTGGTCCCAGATCGTGGGGCTCATCCAGGCACTACAGTGAGAATGCTACCTTCACCAAACTAGCCACCCAGCAGCTCCCATGAGTAATGTCATTTAACACATCAGGGTGAACTTTGCATCATTTGATTATAGACACACTTTACCAAGGACAAGGCCCGGGACACATAAATTGCATCTTAATAACACATGGACAATGTAGTTACAAGTGATTCCTCAAATGACAGAAACTGATCAGGTTTTGTAAACATTTCTTCTTTTTCTGTCTAGAAGCATAGGAATTATTTAGGTCAAAGCAGTCAGTAGTAAATTCTCCTATTTGTCCTGTCTGCCGATGAACATGTGAACTGCTGCCTCACACAAAAGGGCTCTCCAGTGGGTATCTCTCTGCCTGTTCCGTCAGACTCTTATCAGTCAAAAAAATCGGCTACCTGAGCAATATCCTTTTTCCCCCTCCTCGCGAGTCATTAAAAATGTAGAGCCCAAACTAAATAAAGAATGGCCATCAGGTGCCTGGCGACTGGTGAGATTACTGTGTGTAGCAGTGTGAGACGAGGACTTCAGGGGATATTCAGAGCCGGGAGAGAGGTGTTAGAGGGCTCCCTTCTTCAGAACCACTGCTGTGTATACATGGTCTGCACAGCAGTCCCTGCTCGCTGGATCAATTTCCCACAATTATAGCTGCACTGCCTGTAAATAACAACTCACCTTTGTTAGGCTCAAAAAGCTTGTGGGTTGAAACACAGACACACACACACACAGCACACACACACACACACATACACGCACACAGCACATGCACCCCACACAGCACACAGCACACACACACACACACACACACACACCGACGAGCTAGTACACAATCAGCAAGTATGTTTAGTGGCATACCTGTTTTCACCCGCGGGCAGAGGGAGATGCGTGTCAGAATTTGACATGGCAATGACACTTGTATGAAGGCCGTTTAACAGCCATGTGCAGACTTCAGTGCTTGTGCCGGTATGTCTGAGTCTGTGGGGTTTCTTTTGGGGGGGGGAGGGGGTGTGTTTTAAAAGCTCCACATGCACACTGTCTATCTTTTTCTCTCTGCAGTGTGTGGGAGTGAGTCTTATTTACATAGCATTTCTACCTGTTGTTTTGCACTGGAGCCAAGGACTGCAGCATTAGTCTCACAACCCCCCCCCCCCCCCACCCACCACACCCCTTCTACTGAATGTAACGGCAAATGTAAGGTCACCCACACACCAGGGAAAGGAGCAACAAATATCGAGCCTCATTTATGGAGCGCTGTTATTGTCTCAATGTATTCTTGTATTACTATAATTTCCACATTTTTTTAAACAATTATTTTTTTTTACAGGGATGCAAATTGTGGCCCAGTTCCATGGAATAAACAGGAAAATTGAAGCTGAACACAATTAGTGACCGGAATACCTTGACTTCTGTTCACATCATAATAGGAACACAGTTAGTGACCGGAATGCCATGGATCCTGTTCGCATCATAATAGGAATACAGTTAGTGACCGGAATGTTATGGATTGTGTTTGCATCATTATAAGCACACAGTGACCAGAATGCCATGGATTCTGTTCGCATCATAACAAAAACAGAGTTAGTGACCAGAATGCCATGGGTTCTGTTCGCATCATAGCAGAAACAGAGTTAGTGACCAGAATGCCATTGATTCTGTTTGCATCATAATAGGAACACAGTGGCTGGTATGACATGGTTCCTGATGGCACTGTCATAGAATCTTTGCCCAATGGCATGACAGAAAGGATGACAGAAAGGAATGTCATCAATAATCATTCCACATTTAAGCGTGCGATTCACAGTGTAGGATGTGTGTGATCCACAGCGACGGTTTCACTTATGAACAGCCGGTCTAGTGTTTGTATAAAGCATGGAAAATACCATTACATGTATCAGATCCATTATAACCCTCGTGTCATATCCATAAGCGGCTGCGATTGCAAATATCAATAAATTACAGCCCTCGTAATAAAAGAGCATTAAAATTCTGAACGCAGAGCTAACCACCCTGAGCGGAGATTAAATGAGAAGTTCTGGCTCCTCTGTGCGGTTGTCTGCCAAAGCCGAGCCTCCAGACTGCTGCAGCATCACGGGTCCATTTCTAAAAAAGGATAGCGAGGAGACTGCAGGCTCAGAGCCTCGCTGACAAACAGGAGCGCCGTCATCGATCACAGCTCGGCGTCACACGTTATCTCGGCCGGCATCAATAATCTCGCTCGCAGACTTCCCTGGATACGGCCCGCATTACAAGGGACACATTAGACGCAGCCGCGGAGATAGTTGTTGTTTTGAAGGAGCGCTCGGTCTCTTCCGCAGGACAGGGAGTTTTGTCACGGCGCCGTTTTCCTTCCGAGAGACGTCAGCCGAACAAAATGAAAAGCTCGTGTTTGTGTTTCTCGATTGCGTTCCGAACGCGCGTTTGAATTCGGCGTAAAATGCGTCTCACGGCAAAGTGCTTTGAGCGTTCCGCGCGGCCCGCGCCTTGTTCACAGCTGTCCCGCTTTACATTTCATGCCCACAGGTTTACCTTCAGGCGATTCTGTGAGAAGTATGTCTGGCACATCGCTGGATGAAACCTGGGAGTGGCCAGCCCTGGCCTCAGAGGCCTTCGTTTCGGGGTTTTGCTATCCAACCCATGGACTCAGTCACAGCAGTCCAGCATATTAGTGTCTCACCTGACCCGGTTTAGCCCGTCCAGTTGTGAGGTTGTTCCTCAGGTCTGATTTGGTGTGTGTGCCACACTGCAGACAGGCAGAACCATTGTCAGGCTGTCTATAAGTTCCCCTCCTATCCTTTTCAGACTTAACACAAAGTGAATAAGAGTACTGTGCAATTAATTTCTGTCTTCATGGCGCTACAGGGGCTGTATTTGGACTGAGGCGGGGGGGGGGGGGGGGGGGGGGGGGGGAGTACAATAAAATAAGCTAAAACCCCTCCATCTCACATTAATGCAAATCTTCAGGAGTATTAATCCGACGAGGCTTTGACGAATGACAGCCTTCCCTCCTTCCCCTAATCCCCCACTCGGAGTGTTTCCAGAGCTTCTGTTGGAGGTGTAACTGCTGGCCTGAGAGTACTTTAACTGCTCCTGTGCAGAAGACTCAGTGCTGGAGGGGGGATGGGAGGGGGCAGGGCGGGGGGGGGTGGGGGGGGGGGGGGGGTAGGGTTGAGGCTGCTCTGTGAAATTTGACGTGCTTCACTGCCCTCTTCCGTCACGAGGGCCACTTCAGGGCTCTCATCCCTCTGTCCTCCAGTCCGGCCGACCTCTTCTCCCTCCAACGGCATACCGTCTTTCCCCCCTCCCCCGCCCGCAACGTCCACGGGCCCTCTTCACGCCCGCTTCTCCAGCTGCGTGGAGCCCGCCTCACCTCAGCGCCTGGCGTTTTCTGCCCTAGAAACCTCGCGCGCTTCCACCCCGTGGCGCCGGGTCCAGTCCGCGTCGGCCGGTCAGCTGGGCCACGAAACCCAGCGGATGAACCAGCGGGAGCTCTGCTCCAGCTCTGAGCGGAGTCTGTCGAGGGCCCTCCCAGCAGAAGGGGCGAGGCCGGGCTGAATCCCCGTTGTGGCAGTGCCGAATGAGGACGGGAGTCCCGTGTGGCACAGCTGGCTCCGGCGTAACCCAGGGAGAGAGGATTAGACAGGCTATTTCCTGCCTCATCACTCAGGTTCCTTTGGCTCACTGCCTGCCTTGAAAAAAATTCAGACAGAAAAACAAATGCCCCCTCGGCAGTGGTGGGGTGTGGTTAGCTCAGGTCAGTCTTCACCAAGGACCAGAGGACAGTCTGACGATCTGGACACTGGCCCTGTGCTGTCTAAGGTGGCCTCTCTCCAGGAGCAGCCACACCATACTGGTCCCGGGCGTCAATATGCAGTGTACAGTACTACAGCAGGGTGCTGAGAGCATACCTTCAGTTTCCTCAACACCTGTGGACTGGAAAGCATCTCAGATAACAGTGAGCTTACCGCCATCTCTCATTCCCAGCAGAGTATCGGCAAGTTCAGGACTTCGCTTTCTTCAACGTAGTTTTATTTTTTTATTTAATCATTTTTCTGCGACACAATCCCAAAATCATTTCGAATGCATGGCACTGCATTGCACACGCATTGAATATACGTGGAGTGGCAATCCCATTTCCTGGGAAGTTGGATTGCAGATTTCCTTGATGTGTGGAGTGATCATCGGGAGCTCTCAGAATTGTGGCTGGTCCTCTCCACTGGTAATTTACAGAGTCATTGCTTTGTAATTATTTTCACAAGAGCAAACCACTCATGTCCCTGATTTAAATTCCTTCCAGCAGAAGGCAGACACTGCCCAGACCTATTGATTGTCCCTTTAAAACACATCTTCTTTATCTGGCACGGATACATGTCTAGAGATATGCCGTTACTATGCCTCAGGACTTAAAATGCTCGAGGAATGACTCTGTGTTGGATGCCCTCGCAGTTCCAGACAAGGGCTTTGGGGACATTTGTTTTTCTTTTTTCATTATGGGCAGAGATATCTGATTAAGAGAGGTCTCTGATAAATTGTAAAGATTGGCAGGCGGGTTTTCACCGCCCCAGAAAGGTCAGCGCTGCTATAAAGAACGCCGCTCGCCGAGCAACAAGTCACAGTGGCTGACTACGGCTGGCGGAGATCATAACTCGCCCCCCCAGTGCTCAGCCCCAAAGCACACAGTGTCCTGAACCAGGCCCCTCCCCACCCAAGGACTGTCTTCCTCTTCCCATAATCCGGGCAGAAGGAAGCCCACCCCCTACACACCTGTGCCCTCTGAATATATATTAAAAAAAAGAAAACGTCTTTTTTTATAAAAGACAAACATTTATCGGAGAAGAAGGCCGGAGGCCGCAAAATGGGGGGGGGGGGGCAGGAGTGCCTGTGGTGAATTTAAGCTGAATTTCAGTTGCTGACCTTACACTGGAAAAAAAAAAAATGTTTCATTGTATGAACCTAAAATTTTTACTGCAGTTTGTTTTAGGTTTTCTCAATTGAAATTTTAGGTTCACTTGAATGAATCCAGTGAAACATTTTTCAGCGTATGGAAACAGGCCTCTCAGTTGGAGACAATTCAGCTGCATCTGTGAATGAGCGGCTCTGCTGAGAGAGGGAAGGGAAAGTAAAGGAGGTCCGGGAGAACATAAAGGGTTCTTAGAGGATGGGAAACAAGAGAACATGAGGGGTTCTCAGGGGATATAAAACAGGAGAACATAATGGGGTTCTCAGGGGATATAAAACAGGAGAACATGATGGGGTTCTCAGGGGGTATAAAACAGGAGAACATGAGGGCTTCTCAGAGGATATACAGTAAAACAGGAGAACATGAGGGCTTCTCAGAGGATGTGGACATGTGAGAGACCTCTAGCTATGACTCAAAACTAAGACACTACCTTCTCATAGCTCTGCACTGAGTGCCATTTCTTTCATCTTCTTTCCTTATAGCGCTGTCTCAGAAATTGTAAGGGCCTTCTTTTCTGTGTCTGAACTTGAGTCTATTGACTGGATCTGTGTGGCTGTTCTCCCGGGGAGCAAGGTAAAAAAGAGAACAGAGTCATCCCAAAGCATTCTCCTTTATCTGTGGCGGTTTTGCTTCCCCGTTAGAGGCTGCAGCCTCAATCAGTCACTCATGAAATCCCTTGAAAGATGAACAAACAAATCGGCTGCTATCTCCCATTCTCCTCAGAAAAACAGCCCAACATGAGAGCAGATCAGGTTTTAATCCAACCCATCAATAAGAAAGAAAGAGCACGTTAGGAAAAACAGAGCTCGTGTCTGTGTGAGTGTCTGGGAAGGCAGAGCTGCGGACTTCCTGTGCTTTGCTAGGCTCTGATTGGATAATCCCAGTGCTGCCTGTGGCAGGCGATGCACTGTTTGTCGTGCTGGGCCTTGGCGAGGGACCACGTGATAAGCTGTTGCCGAGGGACCGAGGGGGTCAGCACAGGAGCCAATCCGGGCGGGGAAAAGGCCACAAGAGAAAGGTGATTGGCAGGGTGTCTCAAGGCCGTCTCCAGTGAACAGTGGGAACAAATGACCCCAATCACTGTAGTCCAGGACACACATAGGATGAAAGTTTGCAAGAGAAATATTCTATTATCACCCTTTTCCCTTTATTTTACAGTGAGATTCTGAGAAAAGGTTAGCTTGAGCAAATGAAGATGTCCCAGAGGGTCATTTGAAGCTGACAATAGAAGTAATGGCGAAGATGATGTACTAGAGCAAGGCGGGCCATCAGTCACAGTAATGCCTCCATTACCTCTGCAGGGAGCGGGCCAAGATTGGGGGAGGCCATGGCAGCAGACAAATTTATGCCTCTGATTTTGACTTATTTCCAGCGATAGACTGAGGAGACAAGGACACTCCAGATTGCAGTGGCGTTAGTGCAGAGTGAGAAATGGGGAAGAAGTGGCAGACAGGGGGAAGGGGGGGGGGGGGGGGGGGGGTGTGGGGGTGTGGGGTTAGTGGGTCATAAAACTCCCCACCTCTTTCTTTTTTGTGTTATCTCAAGCTTTACTCGCGACGATGTTCAGCAAGATTGAAAAGACTCTCATTAAGATCTGGTGTAATGAAATGAATCACTCCAGTGATGACTGGATTACACAGCTTTTGTTTTCCAAGGGTAATGACTGAATTCTCAGAAGGGTTCTGGCCCCACACCAAGATCAGGCAAATGTGCGCGTGCTGTAGCCAGTGCACACGTTAATTGATTTTGTTCTTCGCTGCGTCTCTGAGTCTCAAGACTTCCACAGCAACCACTCAGCCTTTGTGGTCCATGGGTTAATACACGAGGCCAATATCAGAACAGACAGACGACCGGGAAGATTGCATTCAATTTGTGTCTCATTTTAGGCCAAATGAAGGGAGGAAGACAAACAATTTAATTTATTGGTTGTTTCGTCTAAACTAATCAGGAATAATAGAAACACCACTAATCCCACACAACGGTGTACACTGCTGTTTTTGGATGAAGAAAAACCCTCTGACTTGTGTATAAATTATTACACAGAAGATATTTTGGTTATCCTTTTGAATGATTATTTTGTTTCTTGCATTCTGTGTCAAAAAATTTGTTATTAAACTGTGCATGCTTTAAGTGACAATTTAACAATTGATTTGCTTCCTGACGAAATGCAATTATCATTGTTTTCTGATCACTGACCCTTGTTCCGTTTTTTAACTACTGTTTCTTTTTCTTTTTCTTTCTTTTTTTTTTTCTTTTTTTTTACCGAAAAAGGCCAATTCCTTTGTGATTATACAACTGGTTAAGACTGACATCTGAATTCACTTTGCTTTGAGAAGTCCATTCAAGTTTTGGCTTGTGTTTGAAATGCAACAATGGATCCTAATTGGAGTGAAAATGTTCTCCGAGCTTTTGCTGGCTCTTCCTCCCCCGGTTTTGTAATCTTTGCGGTTTTCAGTGCCGTTACCTCAGCTATCGATCCGGGAGAGCTCAGACGAGCGTGCGCCGTCAGGCGCCACTTCTTATCGAACCGCGGTTCGCAGCGGGCCGGCGCCGTGCAGAAGCGAGCTGCGTATTTCGTGCGCAGCTCGACAGACGAACGTAGCGTTTGCCCAGTTGACCAGCGCAGGTCGGTGGCGCACGATGAGATGCTGTGATCCTGGCCTACTGCAAGCCCACCTGTCCCTGGGCGATGCTAGAGCCAATAGCACGCCGCCCTGAGGGCTTCCCAGCCACAGGATGAGCCACCCAGCAGTCCGTGAATATATATATATATATATATATATATATATATATATATATATATATATAATATGAAAGTATTATAAACCTTTATAATACAGACAGCATAGTCACAGATAGTAGTTTTTTTGCAATGCATTCCAATTAGTACAAAAAAGTAATGCAATCAGCAAGAGGAGAACTACCCAAGTAAAAAAAAAAAAACGAGAAAAAAAAAACTTTCTATTTATATACGCTATATCGTATAGCCTCAGCACAGTGATGGCTTTGAATAGCAATTACAGATCATTAAAAATCCCGCTAAAATTGTGAGTTTCGTAAAGTGCTGCGTTTGACGGACCCTGAATCTTCTAGCAGAACACTCCTAGATTTTTCATGGAACGGGCTCATTTACAGAGGGCGTTCTGGTGCAGCTGAAAAGAAGAGGGGAAGGAGAGCACCCACAATTAATGAAAATTCCCAAAGAAATGGGTTCTTCACACAGTCGAGGAACCCTTTAAGATGCCATTCATTTGAGTGAGTGGAACTCATTTTAATTGCGGGCCAAGACTTGAATATCATTCAAACAACTTTGTCTGAGGCAGCAGTCGTAATAATGCTCTACCTGCCTGTACCGAGGTTGGCAACATCGGTTTATCTAAAATTGCGCTTAGCCTACAGCGCGGGACCCGCAAGCTCCATTCATATTAATGGTATAAACAGACCTGCTTATCGAAATGGTGGCGGGTTACACCTGCTGGCCTTGATTGAATCGTCTCAGTCTCCTATCCCTGGAGTTGTTACAACCAAGACTGCGCACTCTGAATGTTGCCTTGCGAATCTGCCATTGACAGCGGTGTCTCAGTGGAAGAACGGTGCCGTAAATGAATGTTTTGGCAAATTGCTGCTGTTCTTTTTTTTTTTGGAGTCCCCGAGCAGCATCAGGTAAAGGAGCGTGTCCCTGAAGGGAGGCAATCCAACACAAAGGAAAAGCTGTCTGTTTATGTACCCGTGACAAAGGGGGAACCAGAAGCAAATGTGCCGGCATCACAGAATGCAGTACGATTTACTGGGGGGTTGGGGTTGACATCTTGCTTACTGTTAATTTACCAACCGCTCATTTTATTAGCATATAGCGCATTAACTTTGCATTGATATAAGAACCGATTTTCTGTCTGATCATCGCAGGCGTGAAAGCTGACACTCTTCGCACAATTCCCAGCACTGCTGCACATGTGTTTTTGCTGTGGCTGATTAATCTTCGATTAATTTGAGTTCAGTCAGCCGCAGAACTGACGCTGCTCGAAAGGTAAAGACAAAGCCGATGCCTGCCGGCTGAAAAATGTCATTGTCTCAGTAAATGCCTCTCTTGTTGAAGCGCTGCTCATTTAGAGAGAAACCGTTGTCTTTTTTTTATATATGTGAGATGCTGTAGACTATACAGCTGAAATGTCTGTTCAGCATTAAGATTAAGTACATGCATCTAGACGTTTCAGATGCTCCCGGATGCATCATCAGTGATGTAACCCGGGTTCACTGGGTGTTTCGGGTCTTTCAATGTCACACACCCTTCCCCCTGGTGACCCATCAGAGGTTGATCAAGCCTCTGCTAGTGTCCAGGCAGCATGAAGCCATGATCCACGGTCTTCCCTCTTCTTCCACGGCCATCTTGCGGCTTCGGTGTAGTTGCGCACGGCTGTCCTTCTCTTTTCCCCGACTATGCTGAGCGTGCTGTAGGCTCCATGAGACTGGGCTCCTAAACTCCTGCACCCTTCTACCACCGGCAGACGCCGCACCTTCCAGCCCCGCCTCTGACAGTTCCTGGCCTGCTCTTTGTAATTGGCGAGTTTTCTTTTTACGGGCCTTGTCATGTCCCTGCTCAGGACATACGTTGTTAAAATGGGAAATTTTTAAGAATAAACTCACAGACTCTCACACATGAAGCAGAACCGCTCGGTGGTGGATGTTTTATTTAATCAACGGCCCAACTCGTGAACCGGGTAGCTCCTACATTTCTGCATTTTTATATGCTAGCACAAATCTCCGGTGCGGCACCTTAGTAAATATGTAAAAATGCTATTCGTTTTGTTAGTGTCTATAAAAGCACCGCATATCCTTAGTAAATGTGGCTTTGTGGCGCTTTTATAGACGCTAACAAGACAAATAGCATTTTTCCATATTTACTAAGGTGCCGCGCCAGAGGTTTGCGCTGGTAAAACTAGAAAAATGCGGCATCCCTAAAATTGACATGTTTTGAGTTAATGCATATGCATAGGGCGTTCTGATGGTATACCGAAAAAAATATGGGAGGACAGAATGGAGATTTATGCACATGAGCTGCTACATTTATCATGGCTGGTGGCCCTTGCGGCAAAGGTAATTGTGTCTGTTTTTTAATGTCAGCAAAACATGGGTGTTTTCCGGCACAAGATCAGAATGGCCGTTATTAAGAGGAGACATCGTCAGCATGTTACAGTAGGGGAGAGCCCCATAAAAGTAACAGTTTTGGGATTTTGCTCATTTATACAGAAAATATCGAGACTGGCATGATGAAATTTTACTCCAGTTACCTTGGACATGTTAGTAGTCATTAGCTGTTTAAATTACATTCAAAACCTTTGTAACTTATTTGAGTCAGATACAATTCAAACTAAGGAATGCAGTTTGATGTTAGAAACATACCACCTAGTCCATATGATTGCAATCGAGGTGTTGAATAATTGTAACAGTAAATGGAATGTTTTTTTCAGCACATCCTAATGCTAATCAAGGAAACGCATTTCCATTTGTAACATGCGACCAGCCACATCCTCAGATTATGAAGCATGGGGCTTTATTCTTGAAAAAAAATTAAGTGAGTTGTGGTAACATCCAAATAGATGTGGAAAGCTGCTTTTGTTTGTTTCTTAACACCACAGTAAGCTTTTACAAAGCAAATGGGGGCAACATAGCTCAGGAGGTTAGAGCGGTTGTCTGGCAGTCGGAGGGTTGCCGGTTCAATCCCCGCCCTGGGCGTGTCAAAGTGTCCAAGCCAACTAACCCCTAACTGCATCAATTGTAAAGCACTTTGGATAAAAGCGCTATATAAATGCAGTCCATTTACCAAATAGCAAATAGTCGACCATATGGACTAATCTGGTGTGTGCTTATTATAAATGCCTGTGACCAGGTAATAGCTTCTTTCCCATAAACACAGCATTCAGAATATGAGGCTATGTCACAAACGGCAAGCAAATTAGCTGGACACATTTAACATTAAACACCAAACAAACTTAAAAACTCAAATATGTTGATGCGATGTAAAATTGACATTTATTAAGGAAACTACACACCATTTAAAATGCCTAAGGCCTCCCCAGAAGAACACTACATATACATAGATGGTTTGCAACACCATCAAGTGTCCCTAATCTCCAAATCTGAAGCCCCCTCCATGAACTCTCTGGGTGCCAACCCTCTGGTTTTCTCTTTAGATGGCTTTCTGTAAACATATAACAGCAAAAAACATAACTCCACATATACTGTATGCAGATGGGGACATCACGTTTTTTGGTCTGCCAGTATCCAATCCCGGCTAGAATACACTCCAAAAAGCCATACTAACTTTTCAAGGACAGCTGACTTTTAAAAATGATGCATGATTTGGTTTATTGCGAATAAAAACAAAGCATTATACCCAAAAAGTCTTTCTGGAATTTTTTTATTTAGATTGCTCAGAAACAAATTTTTGGAAATATTTCCTGCAAAGGTTATCACATTGCACCATTCCTTTGGGAGTGCATTGTACATGCACAAAATTGAAATGTGCTACGGTAGCCACATTGCACATTAAGTTATTGACCGTGTTACATTTATCAGCCGTTAAATTTATGGTGACTCTCCCCCTACGTTTGCTAAAGGAGAGAATATTTTGAAATCTTTTTAAAACACATGACTCCTTCCATCTTTAGGATGCCTGTTAGAGAAGCTGAGAGCTGGTAACCGGAGACAGTTGGCTATTTGGTACGGAATTATTTAGGTCGCACAGAAACATGGTTTACCGTTTAAAAAATATAACCAATCCTAACTCGGAGTCAGTTCACCACAGGCTTCTTCCAGGCATTCCTCCCATGGAACTATTAGCTTCAGTAGGATCGCCTGCTTAGTGCTCTCTGACAGGAGGATGACATATGGTCTCAGGCTGGATTTGATGATGTGCAGGGGGAACTTTAGTTGCTTTTCAGAGTTGCCAGTCTTTGGCTGATGTCAGCATTGCTCTGGATGTCCTCCCTGAGTTTCTGGGCTTCTCTCCTGTTCTTACAAAAGCAGTGGCCTGAGATGCTGCCTCGGCGACAGATCTTAAAAACCCCGGTGGTGTCTCCGACAGTAGCGCCCTTCACCGAGCGCTCTTCGGCAGCAGCTCAGGATGTGCTCCAGAGTGACTCCACCAAAAAACGGAGCGCACAAGCAGGGGTGTCGACACATTTTTCGCTCAGAAAAAAATCAAGCAGACAGCAAAGCTGAACTGCGGTGGGTACGAATAGCTGATGAAATGGATACATTGCTATACCTGTTTATAACATTAGGTGAGGAAAAGACTCCATTTGATCTCCCAATCCCATTTGTCGAACTGATGCTTCCATGTAGGCTAATCGATAAGAGTATTAGAACATATTAGACCTGGACTACTGTAATTCTGAGCTCAGGCTTCTGCTACTCGTAGCAATGTTGAGCAGCACAGCAAAACGGTGCTTCCGGAGATTTTTTCAAACGGTCTCATTACACGGAACGGAGTCAATGCCTCCAACATCCTTCTCTTCGCATTATTTCCTTGCGCTATAAATATATCTTTATTACCGTAAAGAGGGTGCTATCAGCAACGCATACCCTATATCAAAGCGCCGTTATCTCCGAGCGCTGCCGTGCGGACGATCCAGTGCCTCGTCGTCTCGGTCGACGCGTGACGCCGACCCTCCGACCGCCCGGGGACGGAACCGTGGACGCGGAATTCCGGTTCCGGCGCTCTCGCGCGGGACGGGCGCCCGGCGGCACGGAGCTGAAGCCTCCGAGCTGCGACCTTGAGATGACCACCTGGTTCCATATCGGGAGTTAGCACGGACTCATCAGGGAGGAGGGGGCGGTGGTGGCGGTGGTGGTGGGGGGGGGGGGGGGGGGGGGGGGGGGGGGGGGGGGCGTTCGGTAATCACGGTCACTGTGGAGTGTGGCTGTCAGCGTTATCTGCATTGCATCACTCAAAGGCACCGCCTGGGTCAGCGCACCTGCAAAAAATCAATCAGCTCATCCACTCACTTCCTCGCTCTCCTTTTTTTTTTTTTGTTTTTTTTTTTGTTGAAATTTCCCTCTCTGGCCTGTCTGTTCCCTATATTTGCCTGTCTGTGCTTCCCCTCTTTTAACCCTCATAGGCAGTAGTTAATATCATATCAGTAGGTGCCAAGAGACGTCTTTTTGACCAGCCTCATGACCTCCTGTCTTCACCACCCCTTCTTTGCCCCCCCCCCCCCCCCCCCGATTGCTACAGCTCCATTTTGTTGGGCGATCTATTCAAAGTCCTTGAGTCGCAGTGCCCCTGTTGCCGCACCTCAGAGCCTGCTGTGACTAACATTCTCATAAATTTCTCGTCATTACACCACCAGATTGATGGCTTTGCTGCGCTGAACGAGGTCGCAGAAAAACCCGCTGATGGACTTACTGACTCCTCGTCAGTCGAGCCAAGCACTTTATTCATTATGTGAAGTACAAACGAAGGCTCTTTTTTTTTTTTTTTTTGGACGTAATTCTGCAGTGTTTGTTGCAAGAATGGCGAGAATACAGAGCATTTATTTGCCAACGCATTTCCATCGGTTTGTTTTTTTCACTGTGCTGTTGTTTAAAGAGTAAGCCGGCGTCAGCAGGCTGTTTCTGTGGGTGGCTAAGTAATGGGGTGGGCAGCCTGCAGGAGCTGGTTGTTTTACCGCCAGCTTTGGTTCAAGAACTCCATCAGGATCTCCCTTGGGGGTTTGCAGGTAATCTTGCACGGTCTGGTAACTTGCACCATGGGGCATCATACAACTACTGTTCCCAAACCCTGGAAAAAAATAGTGCAAGGTAGGACGCACATTTGGTAACATTGCTATTCATATATATATATATATATATATATATATATATATATATGAGCTCCATAATGTTTGGGACAAAGATTTTCCAAAAGTTTGGGAAAAACTTTTTTTTTTTTTGATTCGGCTCCGTACTCCACAATTTTAATCAAACAATTCACATGCCGTTAAAGTGCACATTCTTAGCTTTTATTAAAGGGTAGCATTATTATACATTTTGGTTTCACCGTGTAGAAATTACGGCATTTTTATGCATGCCCCCCGCCATGTCGGAGCACCATAATGTTTGAGACAAATGGCTTCGCAGATGTTTTCTGATTAGACCGGTGTGTTCAATTGCAGGCTGAAGAGAGCTTTTCAGCTTTTAGTCCTGATTCAAGGCTTATGATTGCCTTTGTTATTGGCATTTGTCAATGAGGACCAGAGCTGCGCCAGTGGAATTCAAGGAAGCCATTATGAGGCTGAGAAATAAAAGAAAAGCAGTCAGAGGCTTTTGGTCAATCCTCACGGGCTTACCAGAATCATTAATAACAAAGAGAGCACTGGCGAGCTCAGTAATCACAAAGGGCCTGGTCGGCCCAAGAAGATCTCTACAGTTTTTTGTTGAGATATCATTTCTTAGTTGTACTGTGTTCGTTATAAATAACTGATAATAATAATAATGCATATGTATTTATGAACTATAAGACTAAATCTAGAGACATGCATACACATACAGGACATACATGTGTGGATTTGGTCATTTTTTCTTTACCATGAAATACAAATAAATGAAAGTGTCGTATTTTTAAATGGATTACGATAAGTGTTTTTAACAGCTTATTGCAGCTATACACGATAGACCTACTAATTACTTGCATGTCGGTAGATGATCTATAGGCCTAGCTAACATTAATTTTAATGTGCCTTTTGCAAGGTAGATACAGTAGCCTAGTTAAAAAGTAGTTAACACTAGAAATGCCACGCCAGTCAATTTGTCTGTTGTCACATTTATTGTAAATCAATAAATCTGCTGCCGTGAAATCCATAAGGCTCCCCCTTTGTGACTTTTGCTAAGCATATTCATTGGACATTCTGATATAATTTGAGTATCCGTATTGCAAAGGAAATAAGGTTATAAATGCTTACTTACTTAAAAGGCCATGAATTGTCTGCCATTTATCTTGCCCGTGTACTGTATTCATATTGATTGCTGCGTGTAATGTTGTTGCAAAATGACTCCAATAGTACCCAGCCGCAGCCCCTGCAGAGCAAGGCCCTGGCTGGGCAAAGCCTGCTATAGTAGTCTGAGGTTTCAGGGCCTACCTTGTCGTCATGTAGCTGTCTGAATCATGAATGGGGTTGGGTAACTGTAGCACCGTGGAACCGGTTCCCATATGATTGGTAGCCTACGCACCCGACCAAATTGCAATGCAGATCTCGGTGTTCCGTTTCGCTGCCGTCTTCACTAATGCTACACTCGCTCTGTCAGCTACGTGACAGCAGGCACCATCGGCAAGCTAGCTAACGTTGAACTCAGTCAAAGCGCCAAAAGCGAAACTGTCTAAAGCGGGGCTGTAATTTTACCCAAAATGATTCAAACAATAGGACTCGCCTTTGCAATGAAAGTGACATTGTTTCATGTTGTCGTTTGCTCTTTATTTGAAAGAAGATAGATCGGTAGAAGGATGGAAGCCACCATTTGTCCATTTTCCCTGTGTATCCAAGTATCCTGCAGTTGGCTACATTCATAAGACTACTTTGTTTATTTGTTGTTATTTGCAGAAGATCTAGCTAAATGTCCAGTAGGGAGAGTTATTGATTGTGGGACTGGAGCATTTGCGATCACGAAATCAGCAGGAAAAAGTTTGGGGCTTTATTGTGTGGATACGTGGAGTTGTATCTTAATTCTGTGCATTTACATGCGGTCACAAATTACATAAGTTGATGTAGTTAAGGGCTGAGAGTCTGTGGTCATTGTGGTCATTTCTGCAGGAAACCCTGAAAAGTGCCTCACCAAGCCATAACTTTGCAGATGGCATTCCCGCCATCCCAATATTTATTTTTATTTCTCTGAACAGGTAGATTTAAAGGGATAACAAATAAAACATGATTTTAGAATTTAGTTGAACCTCTCCTGCTCTGATCACTCTTCTGAGCTCCACACCCAGGCCCAGCTTCTGGTATGGTGCATTCTGGGTAACTGGGTCCGTGTACTGTACCTTGCATTCATTCAATTTCTTATTCTGAAACTAAAATGGGAAAATTTCTGTAGAAAATTTTAAAAGCCAAAATAGACATTTTCCAGAAACATTTGTCCACAAAATAGAATTTTGTATTATTTTCATATTACATATTTATATATAGCCAAATAAGGAACGTCTCCACAATGCATAATTGTGGTTATTTTTAAAAAATACCTTTTACTTTCAAAAGGTGAACTGGAAACATTAAGTGGCTGTACTATTTATTTTGTCTTATTTTTGCTGTAAATTAGCAGGGTAATAAGTGATGATATCAAAAAATCTCACATATGCAATAAATTTCTGCTAATTTATTACAGTTGGTTGTATAGTGAAAATGTTCCGAAATGAGTGTCCAGAGATTTTCAGCACATCACAAACTTTTCAGGAGTGGACATGAACAGGTTGATATGGTCAGTAAATAACAATTATTCAAATAATCTTGCTTTATAACTCTCCATTTTGGTGCTGTTAACATTCCCATTTCCATTTGTGTTCCTCTTCCAAAATAGTTCTGTAGTTTTATTTACTGATGTCATATGAAATACTTTTAGTCTGATATTTTGTGATACCTCAGAAGAGAAAAAACTCCAAACAAAGCAAAAGCTAGCTGTTTATCAACCTGAAATGTTCATGCCTGTACAGTATGCAGAGGGATTATGACTCAAATCACTGAACCAGTACCCAGTTTCATCCTTTATTCCAAATAGTTGTTTGGGTCATGATTATACTTGAGCTGATCTTGGAACTGTATTCATGGTCAGAAATGACACATTTTTCCCCTCAAATGCCCCTGCACTGAATAGATGATGCCCATATACAGTATATTGCCCATTATGCATCATCAGATTGACCTGCCACACCATAATGGATTCAGTATTGATGGAGAGTAAAATGGATCATGGCACAAATGGGTCATGAACATAATATTCTCAGAGAGCTTTTTTTTAATTTTTAAAATGCATTTTGTTCATGAGGAGACATCCCTTGAAACACAAAGCCAGAAGCCACAGCCTCGTCGGACTGACGGCCTTTATAATTTCACAGAAAATGTCCAGGAGCATTTTAATCATGAATTTGGAGGCAGGCGTCATAGGTAAACAGATAAGCAAATGACAGGAAGCAACCTGCAGCGAGGGGAGAGAGCGTTCGCCGAGCTCTCTTCTGCTGCCAACTTTCATTTCTGCTTTCCCTTTCATTCCTTGGCTTTATCTCACTTTGACATCCTTTCCACTTTGTCCTTTAAAATTCGATGAATAATTCAACTCCTTGAACCTTCTGATAGCATGTGTCAGTCTAAATCCCCTTTGAAAACAAAATTGGTGGTGTTTTCTGAGCCCTTGGTGGTAAAATGTACTTGGACTTTGTTCATATAAATTGTTTTGCTACAGATTTTCTAAGCACTTTTATAGGAGATCGATATTTTTTTCCGCACGTTCTTACCACAGCATTGTTCACACTCTCAGCCTCACCAGGCCATAGGCTAAGTTACTCCATCTCAGAGCAAACATTGAAGACCATCTTTTAATACACAGTTGACCCGTGTTCTCTGTGTAAAATGCAGCAGTACTTAAGGAGAATGGCAATGCACGGTGCTGAAATGTGCCAGGGCGTGATACCCAAGTCAGCTGGCTGCATCTTCTTTGATGTGAAAAAGTTTGCTTTCAAGCCCCATTTGAAGAAGACCTTAGCGATGCCGTCTGATTGTGACTGATCTGGGCTGACAGTGAGACAGGCAGATCTTATTAGCTGGTGAGCCGGGGGGCTTGAGGGAATCACAGAGCCGACCCGTTTTCATTCTGTTTTGATGAGCTGGTGTGAATCTTGCTACCACCATTGCGTGGGTGGGAAATGTAGGATATAGATACGTACGCTTATTGGCAGGTGGTGGACAAGACTTGTGTGTGTTCCACCACGGGGGCTTACAATGCTAATTGCTGGTGACTTCAGTTAACTGTATACTAAATGATTATAGATGGGCCTTCTGTGCCTTCTTGGTGATGTTGCAGGTTTGTGTTCTTGAGGCACACTAATTTTCTCCACTTTTCTGAGTCACTCTGCATAAGAACAAATGCTAGTGTTTGTAATTTAGTGTAATGTAATCTTGGCCTTGTGCACAGTGAGGCAGATGGTTCAGGAGGCAAAGAAAAAGGATCAGAGGAGACCTAATAAAACTGTTGCGTCTGGGGGACACCAAGTCTCTGAATCCACCATCAGAGGCCACCTCCACACCAACAGGCTTTTTGTAAGTGCTGACAGAAAAAAACTGTTGAGGGCAATCAACGAAAATAAGATCAGCTGGGGGTTGTCATGGTGATTCTAGCAGTGAAATAAATAGCTGGGGAAGCAGTGTGGCAGAAAGGTAACCAGATGGTTGCCAGGTGAAATTGCGAGTGAAGTAGTAGAATTCATTAACCGGAATGCGTCCGCTGATCTGGCCGTGCGCATGGGTGACATCCAAAGCATACGCTCTGTTAAGTCACCCTGGATGAGGACACTGTGAATAATGATAACGACTGTGCAGTCAGCTCCAACCAAACAGGCCGAACGTCCCTGCTGACCTCTCCGACCGGGTGGGCCACCAGATCCACTTCAGGTTACGTGGAAAGCAATGAAGGGGTGGACAGCGGCTGATTGATGCTCGACGGAGGAGTGTGCAGAGATGGAGGGATTGTAAGAAAAAGGGGAGCTGGATGAGAGCTGGAATTCAACCCCTGCGCAGCGCTTCCAGCCCACACCTGGAGAGCCACTTTAGCAAATTACCGGCTGTTTGGCAGATGAGTGCAAACAGCTTTGCAGAATTAAGGTTTATCACGTTGACATGGCGTGTGGAGCGCGGTAATGATAAATCAGGACTAATCAGACCACTGTAATTGATTTTATAACTGTTTTCCTCACCCAAAATCAAGACTCGGCTGCCTGCGTCTAATTGAGTTGTTTGCTGCACTTTCGGTGTGATGCACCGTGCAGCAGGAGCCAAAACAGTTTTAATTATCATTATTATTGTCAACGCTTTGATGCATGCGTGAGAAGATAGGAGACCTGGCTGGGGGGGTCGGCGGGGGGGGGGGGGGGGGGGGGGGCAGTTCAGTTCCGGGAGTCTGCGTCTGGGGGGGGGGGGGGCGACCCTTGGGGCGTAAAGAGCAGAGCTAAAAGGACTGCGAGGGGAAGGGGGGGGGGGGGGGGGGGGGGGGGGGGGTTGATCTCCCTTCCCCCCAGACCTGCTGAGCAGCAGGTGCGGGGGCTGGACTGACAGCAGGAGAGGAGAGAGAGAGAGAGAGAGAGAGAGAGAGAGAGAGAGAGAGAGAGAGAGAGAGAGAGAGCCGGAGCCGCGGCAGGTGAATAAAGAGCGGGGGTCTGCGCGGTTCAAACCCGTGCGCTACGCGCTCTTGACCCTGTAATAACATTCCGCCGTACGACTTGACATTTCTATCGCGGCGCCGGAGCCGGGCCGCAGATCATGTTTATTATTTCCTAGGAGGCGATCTCTGCCCCCCGCCTGCTTCTGGAGAGCGAACCACATATCATTGGCTGTCAGCGCCTCAACGGCCCTTCCATGTTACGCGCCTCTCTCTCTCTCTCTCTCTTTTCGGCTGCTCTCCCAGTCTTTATTCCCCCCCCATCCCCCCCCTTTGCCTCACCCTCGCATCCCGTAACATTTTAAAAAGCAGAGGGGAGGGGATTTCATTCAGTGCCTTTCTCTCTGAAACCGATCAGCTTTTCCTTTACAAAAAAACGTGGTCAGTGCGGACATTTTGGGCCCAACGTAATCAACGAACCAATGAGGCAAACAAAGCAGTTAACCAAACAAAAAAAAAGATAAGTAAGTAAAATTTGAGTGAAACTACCTGGGCATGAACCCTCATCGGTCGTGTTTATTTGATGTTAAAGCAGAAGACACAAGCTGGTACTGGGCTTGATGCGTCACGGTCTCCCTGTGAGAACAGGCCCATTATGGTGTTTTTTTTTAGGCTGGAGGTTAAATTTGGTCACAGCGCTCAATGGATTGTAGCCTTTGCACCACCATCCATATTTAGAGTGCATATAGTGCAGATAACCTTTGCGACAGAATTGCCTCAGCACAAAATACCACCTGTTCAGTGGGTAGTATTTACAGAGCATTCTCATTTTGCTTTTAAGTACTGCAGTCGCTATCGTGCTGTTGGCTTGCTGGCTCTGGTTATCATTGCAGTGACATGCCGTACCGTGTCATGATGACTAAAGCCACTCCACACTCTGTGTAAGACACGTTTATTATGTATTATGCAGCGTGATGTGTTTAATTCACACATTTTAATTTTAGCGGCTTAAATTTGGTTTAATGAAGTTGATTAAACATGACACTTTCATTCTTGTGCCCTCTTGAGGTTGTCTACCTGAGGTTGAGGTTGGCCTATTACTGACTAGGAGATATCTCACATACAGTGCATGCAGAACAATAAAGAAACAGCGAAAGCCAGCTCTGGCAGGTGAAAATGGACTAGGGTAGCATAATGTCCGCACTTTTAATACCCATAGCTGGCTGTAGTGGAACCAATGAACCTTTCCACGAGCTAATGTTTATTGTGGAGGCGGGTGCGGGTAGGGGGCGGGGAGCAAATGTGTCCCCCCCCCCCCCCCCCAATGTCAAACTCACTCCCCCGCCCCTGGTCCACCCTACGGGACGGTGTACAACCAGCACCGCCCCAGGAGGGCGGCTCACCCCCGTCTCATTTCAGACGGCTGGCTACTCGATCGCTAATTGAGTGCCTGCAGCCTGCCGCTGTTGAAATGTACTGTATGGCCCTTCTGATGGACCGCAAAGGGAAAAGAAAGCTATGACTGGCAAGTGTGAGAACCGGAGAGCAGAGTCATGGAGGGGATTGCATAAATGAAATGGGCTTACTCATACGGCACGATTGAGGGTGCCACATTCGGGGAAAAGAAAACATCTTGGGTAAAAATTGGAGGTAAAAAAGGAAGATAGTCAGTGATCCATCTGCATTTCAGAGTAAACCACAAGGTTATAGAAAAAGAACTTCTTCATTCATGTCAAGCACTTGTTATTATAACACGCATATGTATACATAGCTCAGGAGGTAAGAGCGGTTGTCTGGCAGTCGGAGGGTTGCCGGTTCGAACCCCGCCCTGGATGTGTCAAAGTGTCCCTGAGCAAGACACCTAACCCCTAACTGCTCTGGTGAATGAGAGGCATCAATTGTAAAGCGCTTTGGATAAAAGCGCTATATAAATGCAGTCCATTTACCATTTACCATATACCAAGGCAAACCACAGAATGATGACCATAAAAATTATATGTGTATGTATCATTGAAGGGAACAGTATAACTGAACTAAATTTCTTGTATATGCTCAGCATAAGGCATTCATCTGGCTTAATATTAAAAATATATCATTTATTTTATTATTCATCTTCCAAATGTCTAAATATTATGACATCACAATATATACAGTAAGCGTCAAAAAACCATCCACCAAAAAAACGTTCTGTGCGTGTCATTCTGGGAGGGGGCGGGGGGGGTTTTCTGTTGTCTTTGGTTCAATGTCAGCTCCGCTTGGACGGCAGCTCAGATCGCTCTCTCGCGCGTTTCAAAGTCACAGGTTAAAGCGCGGAGCGTATAGCTATCGATTTCCCTTTCAGCTCCCATTGTACTTCAGTGTCTTGTTGTGCAGTCCGCAGTGATGAATAAGGCTATCTGTTTATATTCAGCCCTCTCCTGCCTCACACACGCGGGGGAGGGGGGGGTTGGGGGGGGGGCGCTCCTTGCAGTAGCTAACGGCACGGCGTCCAGCAATAAATGCCACATTTAACAAACGTGGCAGAAGAAGAAAAACTCTCGGGTTTAAAATCGGCTAATGCTCACTGGAGGTCTGAAATTTCTGCTAGAGTGCCTGTGGTCCAGTGCTTTGTTAGACAGAGCCACTTCATTCTCTGCTGTCTCTGCTTCATTGATTGAACCAGGCCCCGGGCTAAGATGACAGCATTGTCCTGCACAGTAAAACGTTCAATGTTTAATCAACTGTTACGTATGAGTCTGCTATGGCAAGAGAGCGGGCTCGTATAAACTCGGATAGAGTTGAATTAACATGACATTTTACTGTGTGAGTTTGTTGATAAATTTATATAAGTACAATCGGCTCGTTGCGAGCCCAATTTACTTCAAATTACCCAGGTTTGTACAGAGGACAAAAGCGCAGGGACATGAACTGCGCGGTTTAAAAAAGGAAAGCGATGAATTCGTTCATGCGCGGCAGTCCTGCACTGACTACGCCGTTTTCATTTTCAAAATCCGCTGCCATGTGACATCTGGAACGAAGCCTGAAGTTGACAAATGTTTCTTTCTTACCCTGTCAGGATTGCAAACTGCCGTCAAACTTTAAAATATACAATTGGGCTTTTTTAAAAAAAAAAAAAAACGATTTAGATTTGCACATAGATTAAATTCCCTTGAAACTGATTCATGCTGAAGGCATTAGACTTTATTGCACCCGCCCAGGCTCCAGGGCCTCGCTCATTCCTTTGAATGATGAGTCCTCCACGGTGTCCCGTCCATGGAAACATGCATACATTCTGCAACAGGTAGGCCTATATCTTACCATATGCCCCGTGCATAAGCCTGGATTAATCACGGTTGCGTACAGTGATGTTTAATTAGGCCTTTTACCAGCAGTTTTTAAATGACAGTCAAAGCACAGAATGAAGGGTACGTGGCAGTGACCGTGGCCATGGCCTCCGGGCACACAGTACACTACACACTGCAAAGCCTGCAGCTTGGCAAGAGTTGCATTCCAATCGATCACTGCGTTTCAACACCGAAATTACTTCCAGCAAATTTGCAGTGCAGTCCTTTACAAAAAAATGTCAATAGCAGGGATTGCTTTGGTTTGTGTAGCCTGGACAAATTGCCCCTGGAATTTTATTTGTTTGGAAATAACAGGCTGTCAAAGAAAAATCCATGGGAGCCCCCGTTGACCTGCCAAAAAACGATTGCGGGGACAGATTTCAATCAGCCCGTTTTTTGCGCATTCGCTTTCCCCAGAAAAACGCAATCACACAAAAGTTAAATCTTTTTTGCAATTGGACGAAAGAAATAAGTAAAGTCTAAATCATCTCAATCACCTCTTTGAGAAGCAGAACGAAGTCACTGGATGCACCAGTCTCTGCCCTGTCTTCTTCCTCCTGCCAGCATTTCCCTTCACAGCCACGCTGCACCCCTATTGCTGGAAGTGAAAACAAGGATTTTGCATTCGTAGCTTCTGTCGAAGAACTGTCTTTTTTTTTAGGAAGTTCTACCTTGGAGAATGTCCCTTTGCAGGTGTTTTATCTCTGGTTATATATCTGCTTTATTGAGGGAGGTATTTGTGTGGTAAAATGAAGAGGAGGTGGAGATATGTTTAGATTAACTGTGGTGGTTAGGCTGTAGTAGGGGGTTGCGATCCTTCCCGCCCCCCCCTCTCTCTCTCTCTCTCTCTCTCTCTCTCTCTCTCTCTCTCTCTCTCTCTCTTTCTGTGTTTGCGGCTGGGGGGTGGGAGTTTTTCTGTGAGGGTGTTTGTGGACTGAGGTATACAGGTTCCAGCAGCGCTATGCTGTAGCATATGGGCAGGCAAAACGTGCAACATGGGTCCCACGCAGGGCCGTGCTGCGCGGTGGTGGGTGCACCAGATGTTTTGCAGATGTTTTAGGGGTTATGTCTCTGTGCGCCTTAGAGTAGAATTAGAGTATTTTAAAATGATGCGTGTTGTGCCAAAATTTAAAATCATCTGGTTTATTGAGGGAGGTATTTGTGTGGTAAATGAAGAGGAGGTGGAGATATGTTTAGATTAACTGTGGTAGTTGGGCATTGTATTGGGTGTTTTTGTTGTTTTTTTTTGGTTTTTTCGGTGGGTGCGGTTGATTATGGGTGGGTTATGGGTTTGCAAGTAGGGGACTGCGATCCTTCTCTCTCTCTCTCTCTCTCTCTCTCTGACACATTCACTGTAGATTCCAGTGTGGCCTGCAGTAGGGGACATTTCACGAGATGTTCAGTCTCTCACGGCTAGAGTCCTCTTTAAAGCCATGGCCTCCCGTCCGCTTGTGATTGAGTTCAGCCATCTGCTGCATGGGAAAACGCTCAAATTCATGAGCCCGCTTTCAGCGTTCTCATTCATGATTATGTTTTATTGTGGTTTTGTCACAGAAAGTCTATGCACAAAGACCGTCTGACTCTGATTAAGCCATATCCCAGTAGTAGTCCCTTTGAAATCGAAAACGCTCTGAAGTTATTGCATTGTTTCTGGGGCTTATATTTGATTTGGAGAAGCATAACAGAAGGAAACAAACATATCGTGTATGTGCTACACCCACACAAACGGCTAACATTCGCTGTGCATTTGGGGTTGGCCTGAAAATACTGCCTTCTCCATGTCTGCCTGAGGCAATTTACAGTAAAATCAAATAGCACTTCTTCACTTTACAGCTGAACATAATCTAATTTCCTGTTTACAGTAAAATGCGAATGTTTTTCTTTTGTTTTATTTTTTTCCAGGGTAACATTAGTAATCCAGTTACCGATTTCACATTCAAATGATAAACTCTTTAAAAGATTGCTTTTAGATGCTCATTTGTTTGGGTGGTTTTATGGTATTCACATTTCATTTCCTTGTCCTTTAATGATTAATAAACACTTATAAATTCAAGAGAAAGCACTGGACTGGTTTGCAGAAGTGCACTGAAAAAATGTTTCAGTGGATAAACCTACAATGTTAGTTACTTACACCTGTCTTTTAGTTTTTTTATGTTTTGGCTTATTTGAATGAACCTAAAAAGTTTCAGTTGAGAAAACCTAAAAAAATATATACACTACCGTTCTGAAGTTTGGATTAACTGAGAAATTCTTATGTTTTTGAAAGAAACTGATACTTTTATTCACCAAGGTAGCATTAAATTGATTTTTAAAATGCAGCCAAGACATTGCTAAGACATTCCAAATTACTATTACTGTTTGAAATAACTGTTTTTTTTTTACATATGATTGCAAAGCCCCATTTTCCTCATTTTCAGTGAAGAGATGACTCCGGGATGCTGGCCTTATAGGCAAAGTTTCAAAGAAAGGCCACTTTTGAAACTGGCAAACAAGAAGAAACTGTTAAAATGAGCAGAAGAACACAAAGATTGGACGGTGGATGTTTGAAAAAGAGGACGGCATCGCAGAGTCGTCTCTCTTCACTGTTGCAGATGAAACTGATTTTTTTGGGAGTACTGTTCAAATGAAGCTGCCAGATGAGGACCTGCGAGGCGTCTGTTTCTCAGACTGGAGACTCTGATGTACTTGTCCTCTTGAGCTGTCATGTGTCTGGGTCTTCCACTTCTCTTTCTGTCCTGGTTAGGCCCAGTTTGCCCACTTCTTTCAAGACAGTAGTGCATACCTTTGTGTGAAATCTTTTTTTTTTTTTGGCAATCTCACGCATGGAATAGCCTTCATTTCTCAGAACAACAATTGACTGATTTCCTAGCAAAAGCAGTTTATTTTTGGCCATTTTTAAACCAAAATTGAACTTTAGAAAATGCCAGTGTACTAGATACTGTAGCAACAGAAAGAAAGGTATTTTTTTAAACGTAGCTTAATTAAACAGCACAATTGTTTTCAGCTGCATTTAATATAATGTGAGGGCTTTCTCTATTACAAAATTAGCACGTTAGCACGAATACTTAAGGATGAGGTGACCGAGTGTACTGTCAGTACGCTGGAGTGTGACTGCTGAAAATGAGGCTTTGCAATCATATGTAATAAAGACTGAATGAATAATAAACAGTTATAGTAACAATATAAAAAACGGTTAAAGTAATTTGAAACATTATCAATGTCTTGGCTGTATCTTGAAAATAAATTTAATGCTACCTTGGTGAATGAAAGTATCTATTTCTATTTTAAAAAAAAAAAAAAGACATGAAAAATTTGTCAGTTATTTTTTGAAAGGTAGTGTAGGAGTAACACATTGAAATGCAATTTTAGGTTTATCCAATGAAGCACTTTTTTTTCAGTGTGGAAAAAGTATCGACTGCTGAAAAGCACAAAAAAATGATACAGCCAACAACGACAAATAAAAAATCTGCACCACACCATGGTCTGTCACGGTAACGGCTCCAGGTTTTTGAAGTCTTCCTTTCCGCACGACTATAAATTGGCTCTTGCTGTCCGCCAACACCTGAACAAACAGAGGGTATGCTGCTCAGACCACATAGCACTGCCAAATCCAATAACCCCCTCTGACTCAATAAAGTACCAGTATTTCACTGGCGCGAGAAAAGCAGCGATTCGCCAAAGTAATACCTGGACATCTGTAACACGCTTCATTATACGATTTCACTGGGAAATTAAGGCTC
Organism: Anguilla japonica; assembly: GCA_025169545.1. Lineage (NCBI taxonomy): Eukaryota > Metazoa > Chordata > Actinopteri > Anguilliformes > Anguillidae > Anguilla > Anguilla japonica. The sequence goes on from CM045891.1 coordinate 7,572,950, forward strand.
AAAATATAGAAACGATGCTGTTAACGGTAATTTTTATTAAAACGTAGATAAAGCAAACGGTCCTCCCCACTTCCTTTCCATCTAAATGTTGGACACTGGCGGGTGGTGTTTTGTGCCTCTCCCGGAGAAAGGGGCGCACGTGGTTGAATTTGTCTGGTTCTGTGATTCAGAGCCAGGAGTCTCTTTGTCCCCTGAGGAAAGTCCATCTACAAAACACCTGGGACTCCGGGTTTAGGCGGGGCAGTGTACCGACCCGGGTCAAACAATTACCGCCGGTATGAGGGCACAGTGAGGTTGGTGAGCTGCAGTGCGCAGACCCGACATTTTGAAAGCCCTCCTCAGTGGATACGCCGTCTAAACGTGAAGGCATTTTCACTCTTCGATGCAAGAAGAGCGCGTCGATGAGATTTTTCTAATTTATTTGAAATACCTTTATCTTTTAAACACCAGTAAAATTCCTGCGATGACTGAAAACTGTAGAAGAAACCTTTATTTTCACCAGTGTTCAGAACAGAATCTTCCTTTTACATGAGCTTTTTCATTTTGTTCAGCAACATGTTTGCAATTATTCAGGGATCTGTAAGAGTGCTTTCAAGTTTTAGCAGCATCGAAAGAGATAATGGATTTCAAATTCATATTTGATCCTGGTATTTGATTTCATTTGCATTGGTAACTCGTGCGATTGTGGGTCTTTGCATGTTTTTACTATACTTTCAAATCAATTCGATTTCTAGCTAGTACATGTTAGCTAGCTAATACAGGCCGCATACATATTGCAGAGCTTACCACAGCTCTGTGAACTGTGGTAAAAAAGAAAACGATAAAACTTTCAGATTCCTTGTTTTTTATTATTAAGCCTAGACAGATTCCCTGATGTTCAATCTATGACAGAGAGTCTGGAACACTGTAACTTTTGTGGCTTGATGCATTCTGATCGGTGGCTGCACATCTCTGCTGGCCGATTTGGCGGGCTGGGGCAGTTTATCATTTTAAGCTCCCACCCCAGCGGTACGGTAGGCCAAACGGGGAGACAGACTATTGAGTTCTGTGTAACCACGCAACCTGCGAGACCGTGTCTGTTTAATCAGATTCCCCGGAGGAGAGGTTTACATTTACTGTATTAATTGATGTTTTTAGAATCACGAGTCAAACTGTCCCAAGTGGTGTTTTGTCCTTTTCAACCCAAGAATTAGTTTAAAATCGCAAGGGACGGCTGAGTGTTTTTCATTTAGCGCTGCAGCACCAGCACGGAGAATGTTCCGGCTATGAACCGCTGCCACTGATTGGACTCCCACCTCCACTGGATTGTGACTCGTCAGAAGTAGCCAATTAACTCTCCGTTGGTTTATTAGAAAATCACAACCCTGGAGTTAAGACACATCTCAGTGCAAAGTTGACATGCTAAGCTAAACCAGATTTTTTTGAGAAGGGCACTTGTTCATTAATGACAAGAGGTACAGCCCACCCCTCCTCCCCCTTTCATCTTTATTTTAATTTTTAATAACAAACGACGTGAATTCCACTGGATTTGCTATATGATGGTCAGGCCAGAACAGGAGGAGAAAGAGCACTGACATTGGTAAAGCATAACTTATTCAACAAAGCAATTTTTTTTTTGTATAAATAGGACTATTGGAAAGGGCATTACAAATATTTCCCTTTTGGCTCCAGCTTATCCTCCCCAACCTTTCCTGACCCTCTTATTTTTCCTTTTGTACTCCTCTCCCACTTTCTCTCTCTCTCTCTCCCTCTGTCTCTCTTTTCTCTCCCTCTTTGTCTCTGTGGGTATGCCGAGGTAGCCAGGCTTGAAAACCAATTTTGTCGCAGCTTCGTTGCAGAAATGTCTAATAAGCTAACATGATTCTTTCCATTACAGCCAAGCCGGTTAAAATGAGATTGTAATGTGTTGCTATTGCTGACTGTTACTAGCAGATGTATTTAATAGTGAGGGTTACTAGATGCTTGTAAGTGGATCGCTCTGGTACGGCTCATGCCGATTGGCTAAGCACCAGCTGTCATGGTGTCCTACAATTTTCATTCTATTGCAGTTATCAACTGCCTACTCTTGCAGGCATTTCCCTCCTTTACACACACGGCCATGACTGAATTAGATCTGTTTAAGGTGTCGCGGCAAATCCAAGCCGATTAATTATTTATACCACAAGCTGTTTTTGGAAGGTGGGGGGGGGGGGGGGGGGGTAGGTGGGCTGGTGGTGTGAAGGTGGGGGAGAGCAAGGATGGATAATGCCATAAAATAGGTTGTAGGTGAACTAAGCTGTATTTGTGAGAATTCGCTGAGGTAACTCCTCTGGCAGGTTTTACCATAAACTTCCCTAGCGAGCTTGTAGCAACTTGCTAACATTATTAAATAAACAAACTTCTGCCTAACTCCAAAGCAGCTATAAATACTTGGGTAGGGAGCACCTTGCCAACACAGGAGTGCATGTACTGTATCTAACAAGCAAACTCGCTACAAGAGAAACAGACTACCTAACATGATGAACATTAAGATATAAACCACAACATGCTGTGCATATACAAGAATATGTACCATGGCTTTAATAAATACTCAGTCCTGATTGGTTGATATTTTTAATAGAATTATGTTTGTGTATCGGCACAGTAAACTGTGTATTAGCACAGTAATCTGGGTATTTTTCGTTACCTGTGAAAGCTACACACTATGAAAACAAATGAAATGCAGAGTGAAAACAAACAATCGACATGATCAAGGGAGAGCACTTAACAAAAGGGAAATTAATTATCATACTGACTTAGCTGCCCTTCAAAATCTGCAAAAAAAAAAACATTTAAAAAATAATACAAATCTAAATGTAATGGTGCAAGAGTACAAACATCGTTTCAGATTCCTCGTGACAATATGCCATTAATATTTAAAGTATTAAATTAAATATTTCAAGCACTGGAACTTCATTGCATTTAATTCAATGTGTGGCAAGCCTCAATTCAATTCAGAATCGACCCCAAACCTGATGTGCTGCACGCACTAACTCTTCACATTGTGCTCCCCATTCCAGTGCAGTCTTGCAGCATCAATGCGGAGAGACTGTCAGTGATAGAGCTGTCGTTTACTTCTCTTTTTCACTTAGTTGTGGGGTGTTCTGTCTGAAAAGATCTTTCAGTTTTTAACTAAAATTAGAAAATTGTTGAATTTTCCCCCCTTCATTCCAACTTTTCATTTTAAATTACTGCAGGGGAGATTTTGTGTGATGTTTTTTGTTCACGTTTCTTTGTATATATGATTAAGAAAAGTATTTTTTATTATTATTAAATGATCTTCAGCAACAGGCAAATTGTTGTGGTAGACATGCTGAAACTAGTGAATATCAAGGTCATTAAACAGTTTTTTATCATGCAAGCATGTTACTTACCTGCTTTGTGTAATACTACGAAGTAATACGCAAAATGATGTTAGTTTGAGCGCTTATATTTTACTTATATTTTTATATTTCTATGCTGGTATTGTGTGAGATGTTGCATATAAGATATGTTTAAGAATAACTGCTTCCGAAATATGCAGTTATATTTAAGGAATGATTTGGTGAAAAAAAGGTTTTGATAAGTCTCCGAATTGAGTATTTACATTGATATATTAATTTATTCTGACAAATATCAATTGGTGTAGAAAAATGGAATTAAGTCATTTAGTATGACCACACTTCACTAGATACAGTATCCATTTATAAACTTTGTTTTCTCAGAGGTGGAGATGCATGCCTTTTTACTTTCAATATTCAGTAAATATCTCCATTAAGATGTTTTTGACTACGTGTTTTGATAGAGCCAGTCAATTTTGACTAAGCCAGCCACATATAGTATGCTAATATCACTGCTTGTATGAATTTGTCCTTGCACTAAGTTCTGTAAGTACTTCTGTTTATTGCCATGCAAATAAAGCTCTATGTGAAGCATAGAATTCAGCATTGATTATAAAAGAGTCAGACTCATTGTACAAATAATAGAGGAATAGAGCTCTAATTCTCTGTTCAGTTAAATTCAGTATAAAACTGTTTGCCTCATATACACACACTGTAGATATTGCAAAGAAAGTAAGAAGGAAAAAAGTGATATCTGGTTATTTTAGTGGCAACAACAGAATTCTATTAATATTCATAAAATATAATACAATTAAAATACAGTGATAAGTAAAAGATTTTTAAAAAAAAATGCATGAGTTATTTTCCTAGCTTCAGTGGTTGCTCTCTCACTCTCCTCCTCTGTGTGGGTTTCTGGGGCTTTTGCCTGCACAGATCACTGAAAGGGCCCATTGGCAGACTTTTATTACTGGAGGGGGGGGGAGGGAGGGGAGGGAGGGGAGGGCAGCAAACTCTCATTTTTGTGTCTGTCAGGTTCATTGGAGGTGGGCAGCCATGTGTGAGATCACTATCAGCTGTACTCTCTGAAGCTCTGATGCACCGGCTACGTGAGACTGGTTTCCACCCTTCAGTGGGCAGCGCTGTTTATTCAGAAACTGTCCTATAGTGACTACTGACCTGACCTATATGTGGTCTTTTTTTTTTTCTCTCTCTTGGTACTGGGGGAAGCAGTCTCAGAAGCGGCAGCGTATTCTCTGCCCACTGGTTTATTAACCGGCAGCCTGACGTATTGAGTAGTCAGTCAGTCAGTCAGTCAGTCAGCTACTGAGTGGCTCTTCCAGTAACAGGTTTTTTTTTACCAGCAGAGGTAGGTTGCAGCCTTGTTCAGGAGTACATATCCTGCTCAGCCCTGGTTTTCTTTCACCCCTCAGAGTCATGGTCAAGCTCACGGTTGATCCCTCTTTCGGTTCAGAGCATGTTCTCACTCAAGTGCCTCAACAGTTGGATGGCTTTGCGACAGTGTCCTGCAGAATTCCGTGTCTTCGGATGCTTTGGAGAAATTAGCGGATAAGGGTGACATGGCTCAGGCGGGAAGAGCGGATGTCTGGCAGTCGGAGGGTTACCGGTTTGATCCCCGCCCTGGGCGTGTGGAAGTGTCCCTGAGCAAGACACCTAACCCCTAACTGCTCTGGCGAATGAGAGGCATCAATGGTAAAGCGCTTTGGATAAAAGCGCTATATAAACGCAGTCCAAATTCATTTCTCATAATTCTTTTTAGGACCATGATGTTGTGGACCAAAACCAATAACAATCAGGAGTCGACACTATAAACTTTATTTTCATTAATCCTCAAAAAAGTAAAAAAGTGGGGATCGTCTTGGCAAAGAATAGTTTTTGAATGTTAGGCTAGCCTATTGAACGGCAATTGTATCGTGTTTCTGTATCATTTATGAACCACAAGTTGTGCTGATATTATTAATTTGTTGCAAAATATGCCATTTCAATACTTTCTATTTTAACAATGAAAGTCCAGTGAAGTTTTGCATAATAGTGACTTAATATATTGACAAAGACAATCCATCAGTTTTATTCATAATCGTTAAGGAAGTATTATGAGTATTGTTTTTAATGTTTGTTTTGGTTGTGGTCAATTTGTATGTTTCCAAAATTTGAACAGTGTTGAGCAGGTATTAGAATTATCAAGAGAACACCTTTGTTACTGCAGGAAGCAAACAATAGTATGAAGACTTTTTCATTCATTAATCAACAGTTCTTGGTACACAGTCATAGGCAATGATTTTGCAATTTAGGCCAGTTTCCACTGATGTGGTTGTAATTGAATATCAATAGTTGAATCCAATCCTCAGATTCAGTAGACAGCCTCTTAAGCACATCTCCTACCTAGTTCTAAAAATATATATATTTTTTAAATTAGCTGATGAGTGATGGCTGAGTCAACAAGAAAGCTTTTACATCCTTCACTTTTGCATTTATGTTAGTGTTATTTTTGTCCCTTTTGAACTGGAAATATATGAAACGCAAGCTGCAGCTGCAGCGTAACGTCCCTCTCTCCTGGGCTGGCAGGGAGAGCACCCAATCACGTGCTGGAGAGTAGGGTGCGGAAAACCCTCCCTCTTACTCCCCTCATCTTCTCCTGTCTCCACAATGGAGAACCGTTGGGCGATCGTACCATTTCAGATTAAAAGGGGCAATGGTGGGCAGGGAATGGACGGGACACATCTGCTGTCCCTGTCGCTCTGTTTGTGTTCCACATCCTCCCGTAATAATTTACGGAACTGAAAAAAATGAAATACCCTGGTCATAGTTTATAGAGTAGAAATGCACTAAAAAGTGACAGACAGCACCAGTAAATGGGTTTGGTGTTGTACCAGTTTAAGTAGGAAGCAATAAAAGGGGTTTGTTTTGAATCTTCAGTACATACCTTTTTCCTCATTAAAAGACTTCATTCCCTGGCTGACAGGGCTGGAGTGGTGATTTGGGTGGTCAAATCATTTATTTTCGGAAAGCGGTTACTGCAGCAGGTTATGCATCAGTCACTGAGATGAGAGCCAGCAGAGGGAGAGACAGAGAGAGCCGGGTATTCGATCTTCCGTAAAGCTGCCAGGCAGTGATGGGCCCCACTGTCTCCATCCAAGAGCTGCCATATTTTTTCATTTAACAGGATTTCAGGCTGTCAGGATGCAATTTGTATCCAAGACTCTATCTCGGGATGGCTCTCACCACATCCACAGGCACCTAATTCAAATACACAGCGTGCCCCCCCACCCCCCTCCCCTTATTTTAGTCTGTCTCTCTCACTCCAAAGGATTCTGAATGATTTTATTAACCGGACAGGAATTAAGTGTGGCTAAAGCATTTCATGAACAACATTAACACAGCCCAGATATCTCTCTCTCGCTCTCTCTCTCAGCTCAAAGTATACAAAGTTACCAACAGTAATAACAAAAATAGAGAAGTAAAATTAATAAAATTTTAAAAAATCAAATTCTGTGATGACATGGATCAAACTATCAGCAGGACGTGCCATGGTGCTTGTATGAATGGTTTTTAATAAGTGTTAAAGTAAGAATTGGACATTCCTACATTTGGACAGGTCACACCCAGCACAAGGCAGACCTGTTGACCAGCGCATGGGAGAGAAGAGGTTGCTGGATTGGTTTTAAATGACGATAGAAGTGTACTGAGCAATTGTGCAGTATTGGGGGGTCCCTTTATCCAGGTTCAAGGGTCAGCGGACCCTTCCAATGCTAATTCACCTATGACCTTTCCTGTGTAGTTACCCGCTGTAGACACTAAACGTGTGCAGCTAATGTAGAACGCAGCCGAATGATTTGTCTCCGGTCATTCCAGACATGCTCATGTCAGACCCCTCCTTATCTCACACCGCTGGATGCCTGTTACGGCTCGCGTTCAGCTTAAAACATTGATACACTGTCCGACAGGGCAGTGAAGAGATCAACTCCAACCTCCCATCAATGTTCATCCCCTACAACTCAGTCAGATCTCTTTGAGCTTCCTACAGGACTCAGGACAGTAAATTCCACTGCTGTCTTCTGACGCAGACTGATGGACCCCCCCCCCCCCCCCCCCCACTTCAGTCTGGCTCTTGGTTCCCCTCCCATCCCCACCCCATGTCACTCCCACCTTTTTAGAACAACTGAGTTTGCGGTATTTAGGTTATATTTTTGCATTTCTCTCTTCTTGGGGCTTGTAATCTCTACGTGTTCAGGAAGTGTATTTTTCTTTGTTAGCATAGTTCAGTTGCGCTCGTGCTTTAGTGACGTTGCGTCTACGTTCGCCAGTCTGGGAACGCTGCAGCCGGGTCTGGCTCTGCTGCTCATATTAATCAGGCTGATTGCGCGTATGCTTCTCCTTCATTGTGAGTCACTCAGGATAAGAGCGCCCGCTAAATGAGTGTAACGTGAATTAAAAATGCTCGTTCTCAGCGATGCTGCGCAAGGCAGCCTGCTGCTACCAGCTCATCTGCTCACCGGTCTTCTGGGCCCCAGCCCTTAAAGAAACCGCGAGCGTCGAGCGTTAGCCTCCGCACGACAGCCTCGGGAGGCCGGACTCCAGCCGCCCTGGGCTGCTCCCTCCTGTTCCCGCTTTTCCGGAAAGTCTCGTCGTCCAGCCTAAGCAGCCGACGGGTCCGGGGTTTTGCACACGGGCGCATCTATCACTGTCAGCCCTAATGCCGTGTCAAACGGTTCTCCCGCTGCGGCGGGGGGGGGGGGGGCGGGGGGGTTTGCTTTTTTTTTTGGTTTATTGTGTTTGCGTTCTCAGACTTGTGTACTCTCGGCTGCCAGCCTCAATGCGGCCTCCTGACACCCGGCTGACAAAGCACATGAAAGCAATTTCAGGCGCTACACGCGCCTGCCTATTAATGCCACGCCGCTGGGACGTGTTCCTCCGGCTCCTGCTACCTTCCCATCCGGAGGAATCACGCGCGGGCCCTCGCATGGGAGATCTGCCGGTTCCGCAGATTTTTACGCTCGCTCCGAAAACAGGGAAATCACAAATACGGTGCCGGATTTGTAACCCTCGCATTTGCCACGCGCTCGCCCCCCCCCCAGTGCAGTATTTATTTTCCGTGTCGCGCCGAAACTTGCTGAAGTGCGGATTTCCATTATAGTCGCAGAAGGAGAGGGTTAGCTGGAGCGGCTAACGGCGGCGGCGGCGGAGAATTCTTCTCGCGCGCGCTCCCCCAACATCACCTCCTCCTCCTCCTCCTCCTCCCCCTCCCGAGCGCTCCTGTCTGTCCGAGCGCCGGCAGGTCCTCGGGACGACCGCCTGCCGCGCGCGCCGTTCCCTGAGCCGAGGCCAGCCTTGGCGGCACAAAGGGGGCTGATGGGACGTAGGGAGCAGTAGTGGAGAGAGCCAATGAGAAGAGCGGGATGAGGCTCGCTGAAGGACAGGCAGGCTGCCTGTCTGCGCCTGAGGGAGGGAGGAGCCTGACGCTCCGACCCCGACGGACAGGGCGGGGCGGACGGGCAGAGGCCCGGGACACCGCGATTAGCCGGGACCCCGGTGTCACGCCGCCGACGAACGACGAGGAGAGAGCGCGATGCGGACCGCTTCTCCGACGCGCTCCAGTGCCGACCCCGGCCTCCTCCTGAGGAGGAGGGGAAGGACGGGCCCGCGGGGCCCCGAAGCCATTTCCCTCCACATGAATTTATTTCTCCATATTCTGGCACAGCGGGCACAGATTGTTCTTTTCAGAAAAACGATCGTGTCATTTCGGGTGATTTGGCGATCTCATAAAAAGGGCCATGGAGGATTAATTAATTACACACAAATTAGACGGCGCAAGGATCAGGCTACAACCACTCTGGCATCCTTCATTTTTCAATTTCAAAGTCAAATCTGTTTTATTGGCATGAAAAGCGCCAAAATACATAAAAAAAACAGCACAGATAATAAAAGAAATAACAATAATAGTGGTGAGTGGGATGGGAGATGTTAATTGTCGATGAAAACAAAACATTTACAGTGATGACAAAAATAATGACAAAAACGATACAGACAGCCCAACCTCTCGGTCAGCCTGCCCACTCAGAGCCTCCAACCCGCCCAATTCAGAAATAAATACACACACGATGTCTTGAATAAAACTTGAATTAAAGTTTCAAAGAAATAGCGAAAAACTTTTCCACAAGCAACTTTGAGAATCCGCATTTTCCTGATTTCCTAGTTCAAACCCCACCCACCAGCAGCCCTCTGCATATCGGACGAACGGAGCCACTAATTGACAGGCTTCAGGTGCAATGACAAGCGAGGAAGAGGCGGAGGAGGGACACACTGCACCAGCACAAATGAATGTGAATGATAAGCTGAAAGAGGAAATTTTTTTTTTTTTTTTTAAACACCCAATATAACAAAAAATAGCCTAGATTATGACAAGCCATCCAAAGTCTTTTTCCCCCACTCAGTAATATAAAAAATATCCCAATTGGGCGGGAGTCCAATCTGGCAACACAATCTCTGCCTCTCTCTGTGTCTGTCTGTCAAACACACTCTTTCTCCCCCATATATTCACTCTCTTCCTCATACACACACACTCTTTCTCTCTTTCCCTCACACACACACACTTTCTCTCTCCCTCACACACACCCTCTCTCTTATACACACTCTCTCTCCCCCATGCACACATACACTCTCTCTCTCCCTCATACACACACTCTCTTTCTCCATCTCCCTCACACACACTCTCTCTCTTATACACACTCTCTCTCCCCTATGCACACATACACACTCTCACCCTCATACACACACACCCTCTCTCACCCTCATACTACACACTCACCCTCTCTCTCTCTCTCTCTCTCTCTCTGTATCTCTCCAGTTCTCTCTGACATTCCTCACGAAGAGGAAGCAGAATATAAAAATAAAGCTGCGCAATTTTTCATTCTGAATATCATTACCCTCAGTTTGTGTGAATGCAAATGAACAGCATTTATCCAGAATGCGCTCTCTCTCTCTCTCTCTGCTCAAAAAGGGTTGTCAGCCATTGGGGCTAACGGCGGCACTTTCTTGTCAATCACCCCGCACACTCCCTTCCCAGGAGCGGATCACAGATTCGGGCTGATGCCTGGAGAGCCACAGCATCCTGGGATGTGAAACCCGTGAGGAACGTGGAAAACAGATTTCACTTCCTTCCCCTTCTGCCACGGGCCCACCGAGCGCACGCTGCTGTTCTGTGCCTGAGGCCCATGGAGCCTTGACCAGTGGCGTCACTAGGGCTGGTGACACCCGGTGCGGTCGACCGTTGGTGTCACCCGATGTTGGTGGCCGGGGAAGGGGGGGGGGGGGCTGGGTGCTGTTGGAAGTTCGTCGATGGGGACGGGGGGGGGGGTGGTGTTTGGGGGGGATGTGCTGGCAGGTGTGGGCTCAAGGAATTGCGTGTCATGCATTCAAACGACAAAGCGCTTCTCGTGGTCACACTACTGCCGCTAATTAAATCAACCGGCAGTAAACTGCTTCGGGTAAATTCAACTCGTCGCTACACAAAAACACCGCACAAAAAAAGTATTGGCAGTAATTTCGGTGTCGCCCCCCTCTGATGGTGTCACCCGGTGCGGTGTTTACCCCCCCGTACCCCCCTAGTGACGCCACTGGCCTTGACTGCTCGCTGTAAGAGCCTGCAACACTGAACCGCCATGTCACATATTCAACCGCACTGGTCTTTTTCAGTTCATTAGAAGGGTTACGCCAACAACAGAGAACTCAACACTTAAATACAGGATGTTCTGTCGGGTATATTGCACGGTCATTGATTATCACTAAAGACCATTAACATCAAAACTGCCCATTGGGAGATGCCAAGCACTCTGGTTTGTGTTGACTTGCCTTGTTTGTGTGCCCATGGGCGGAAATACCGGGGGTCCCCATCTAGAGTGGTGTCGACCAACTGCCAGCTGCAGTGCTGTGCCGCCCCCCACCCTCGCCCCCCCCCCCCCCCCCCCCCCCAGCCTGTAAGTAATGATGATGTGTCATTACTTATTAAAAAGCAGAGAGCATGCGTTCATGTGGAGACGCATTCTCATGGACTGTGGGCAGAGTGAGACACAAGTAAAGAAGGTTTTTTTTTATTTTTTTTTTTTATCTTGCCCACAGTCCGTGAGAAAACATCTGAACATCTTGGTACAAAAGAGCCAATGAGTGCATGCCCTGTGCTTTTTAATAAGTAATGACACATCCCAAGGGATTGTGGGAAGAGCTTTTTTTATAAGTTTGTGTACAACAAGAGAGGGAGGAAAAAAAAGGGATTTTTCAGCATATTTCACAGGGCCTGAGGAAGTGACATTTTGGCTCTTAGATTCGGAGCAGAAGGGAAATGCGTCGTGCTCATCCGCTGTTCAGGGCTGAGTTCTCTCTGTTCATATCCACTGCACGTGTCACTGGGCCTTAATGGTCTGTGAAATGAAGAGAGGTAACCTCGAACCCTTACACTACAGCACAGCCAGAGGAAAAAACAGCTGAATTTGTCTGTTTAATTGTAGATATCACAAAACCACCATTGCACACATTAGTGGAGAGAGAACAAATAATGTACAAATGTGCAAAGAGCATCTCATCACAGTATGTAAGAACTGGTCCCCATAAATGGAGTAGCTTGATTACTCATGCACTTTATAGAGATGTTGAATTTCTTCTGCTTGTAAATGCATCTGTGAGGTACCAATGGGATTCCATTCTGTTCCAGAAATAAAATCCATCTCAGGGGCCAGTAGATGCTGAAATGACTCACAGACTTGGTGAGAAACATCACTACTGGGAAACTGTAAGATACACAGTAACTATGATAACATTGTTGCTAAGAGATACACCAGATCAAATCTTTGCATTCCTGTGTAAAAGCTTTGAAGTCATGTTGAATCTCTGCAAGCGAATCGCAACCATGCACGTGTGCATACAAAGTGGTGCCAATCAAATAACACGGAAAGAAGGAACGAAAAACAAATGTGAAAAAACAGAGCTGCGAGATTCTTCTGACAGTCCAGCACGTACTGTATTCACAATGTGTTATTCTGTATTAATGTTAAATTGTTTATAAGCTTTGAATTATTTATCAGCACGTATGTTTGTAAAATCGGGGTGAAACAGTCATATGAATAATTTCAGGAGTTTGCACCCCCTGGGAAACGTTTGCAGGAATAATGAAAACATCCATTATAAGTCAATGCTTCGCCATTTTCCAGGTTACAGCTGGTTAAAAACGGCATAAAAACAGGAATGTAATCTTTGTACACACACACACACACACACACACACACACACACACACACCTATTGCCTACTCCTTTAGGCCTGGCAGTGTTCGCAGGTCTGCTCCATGTATGTGTGATAATGTATCTTTGCATTATGGGATGGAGGCAGCCCCAGAGAGGTGCTCCATTGTGCTGACAACACTGTTGCCATGAATATTTTGTAAGGTACTCCCAGTTACAACCTTCAGAATATATCCTTTTCAGCCAGGGGGACAAAGGCATATTGTAAAATCAGACTGACTGCTCTTCACGATTTTTTATTTCTCCTTTTATTGGGTGGCTTCTTAGGATGTTGTTAATATAATTGACCACGAAGGAAATTATCAAATGTCTGTGGTTTAGAACGCTCCAAAATATGTTTTGTAATCATTCCACAGTACTCCTTGTTATATGCATGGGTAGTTTGAAAATTAATACACTGTTGTACGCTGTTCTTCCTGATGTGCAAGGGCAGATGGGAAATTAATCATGCCACATTCCTTTTTGATATGCGAGGGCAGTTGGTAAATTAAAGCTCTGTCATGTTCTCGGATACCTGCGACTGTCCAAGCTAATTTAAAAGAAAAGCCCAGAACTGCAGGGGTCTAGACGTAGTATGATTTGATCAAATCCTATTACACCCTGGGAAATTATTCTCTAAAAGTCTCAATGTTCTCGCGGGCTGACATACAGGTACACTGCGAGGCAATTTGTTCTGGCATAGTTTTCTCTGGATTGCTGCGTACGTCACTAATACACATGAAATGACAAAGCGGACCCCAGGAAAATATTTTGCTGGCCCCAGGGATATTTATTTTAGATTGTTTCACGGTTACAGTCAGTGCACAGCGCAACGCACGCGATGGGTCCCGTGCTGGATTTGAACCGAGCAGAACATAATATGATGATGAAGGTCCCTCCCAGGCTGGCACCAGAGCACTGCTGGAGGCTGCAAAGCTAACGCCTGTGGAATTTAACACCACTGGTGAATCCAGGGACATTCACAACATTTTACTGTATTTTTTAAGTTAGGAGACCAGGCTCAAAACACAACCCTCCTTCCCAAAAATTAAATGAAATAAAATAAAATGTATCTCTCCATTGTGGGGACCAAATGTGCAAAAAATAAAGAGATCATTCAAGGAAGAAGTAATCACCCGTGAAGGAAAACAATTAGCGAAGAATTATGGAGGATGAACGGCAGTGTGAACCGTGATGGGAACATAGAAGGCAGCCCCCCTCTGAATAAACCCATTAACTTTTACAGCATAATCAATTAACCATATCAGACAGCCTGGCACGCGCGCGCGGGGCAGCCGGCCCGGGGATGCTGGGGGGAACGGCGGGCTACCTGAGGAGGACGAGGGTGGTCACCGCTTGCCAGCTGCTCCGAACGAAGACCCACGCCCGTGTTACATTGTGTTGTTTACCGTTTGGGGCGATATTCCAAAAGCGGGCAAGCGCACGGCAGCAGCGACTGCAGGATGTTTGCGCGGTAGAGTCGGGCACAGCTACGCGATAGAGACTGATACGTGCTTTCATAACCGTCAGGAGGAAATAAGCCGTCTGTCCAGTATGCAGTCGTATTGGACTTCGCCATGCAAACGTCCTGCATTTGTAACATCAGGTACCGTGAAATGACCCAAGTGCACAATGACGTTATCATGACGTGCTGTGCAGGGTTTTTCATAACGGCTGCAAGAGGCACCTCACGTAAGGAAGGCTTTCGATTGGCAGGGTTGTATGGTCTCATAGCAAAAGAGTGATCCTCTGGCCAATCAGGTGGCTGTACTGTTGTCTGCGCCAGCTATACTCACACCATGCTCCCTCACACAGTACATGGACTGCACAAGGCATCTGGAGGTCTGCGGGTTGTAGAGATGTAGTGGGCTGCACATGCTTGTCTGCTCCCTCTGGAATTTGCAGAGGCTGTGATGATACGGGGTCATGAATTCAGGAGGCATTCCAAACTGGGAGAACGGACAAAAATCCGAGAGAAAGCTCAGTTTTTAAAAGATTGTTTATTACTTACAGGCAGTGACCATGGGTGCTAAATGTGTACTGCTGCTAGCTTTGAGGCTATGCGCATTCCAGAGAGGAACTGCTGCCCTGTTATCGAGCTAATGTGGTTCACGGTGCCATCGCGCTAACCAAAGGTCAGGTCTGACGAGTACATTAAAGACATTAATTTGCAGTTTGTTTCGAAGCGGCTTTGAAGGGCAGGTTCCGACGAGCCGTGACGCGCGGAGTGACAGCAGTGAGAGAGCGGAGCGGTTACATCCTGTTAATGAGGTAAATGAGCGTGGCGACGGTTTCTGTCTGAGTGCGGAGCACGCGTCGTCTACGAGTGTCTCAGCCCAGTGAGGCCAAAGTGCCCATTCTCCACCCAGCACTCACTCGGTCTATTTGAATGAGCGTAAAGCAAAAACTTGGCACATCGAGCTTTGGAGATAATTAGGTTATTTATTTTCTGAGCATGTTTCGGAGAGGGCATGCGGGAGCAGTGTCTAAACCTGAATATTTAAAGCAGGGGAGCACACATCACTGTGGTCCACACAGCCTTGACTATTATAATTTAACTACAGTTTAGCCGTCCTACCCATATATAGTAACATGGAGCTTTGAATAAAATGCAGTAGTTCTATTATTAAAGAACAAAGCAGGCATTTGAAATCTATTTAATTATTCATATTGTAAGGTAGCGTTATCTTTATGGTGTTATATTAAGCCATGAAGGTGAACAAGTAAAGCATTAGCATGCTGGCAGTGATAATATGAAGTCATGCCATTTCATTTCATTTCTAAAGAAACTCAGCTTGGCCACATTTCTACAGATGTAAGAAAATTGGTGGCCTAAGAGTGGTCCATAATCCATAGGGAAGGCCATGGGGAAGACTTTATGGGCAAAAAATCTTCCATGCCACTCCAATGGAAACATGGCAGAGAGGAAGTCATGACCAAGAAAGGCACTGTAATGTCAATACATACACATCAACTTTATTAAGGAGGCAGTGGCAGTTGTGCTCAGACTGTAAACTGGTGGGCCCAAACTGGGCACAGAATTACACAGGGGGCACATCTATGAATAAACAAATTAGCGTGGCTATCACAACAAATGTCATTTCTATCCAATACTGCCAAATGTTCATTTTACGCTTGCTCTTATCATCACAGTTAAAATTACCTTTCAGACTGCTAATACCTTACGGGCCACTTTCAACCAAATGAAAGATGATTGCCGCGCATGGTGCAGGCCTCCTGTGCCGTGTTCCAGATAGATTAGGCAAGGCGGGATGTCGACCCTCCGAAGCAATACAGAACTAATGTATTAATGATATTATTATTATTATATTATCACGTTGATTTGTCTTTAAAGCTGTCATATTGGGGCCTCCCGATGGCTCACGCTGTAGAGACGTTTGTTTGTTGTCATGGAACTGGGTTGTCGCCGTGCCGCTGGGTGATTGAGTCCATTGCTGGCTCGGGCCCGGGGTCTGCATTTGGCGAGGCAACAATTTTCCGAGCCTCATTTACCTCATAAAATCACAATGCAGCTCCACTATCCTCCGTTAGCAGGGATGAACGCAAGAAATGTTGAAAAGAAATTGTGCCAGAAATAAGGACTCATGAAAGAACTTTAAAACCTTTTACCTGCATTTATCTGTAAATGTTGCTGCTTTTGTACACACTCGAGCCGTGGCGGAAATGTTTTGTAAATCGTAGATACCGGTCTGAAAAATAGTAGTAACGTCTTGTGTGAAAAAAAAACAACTCCGGCTCTGTTCACACAGGAAACTGACACTGGAAACTGCCGAACATTTAAGGCTTAAGACACTTACATATGAAAAGGGGTTTTACGTTAGTGGGTTTGCTTTCGAGCAGGGGTGTACACTAACGGAACAGCTGATGCTGTAGCCATTCCGAGTCAGTGTGATTGACAATCTAATGACCTTTCCCAGAGTGTCTACGGTGGCACCCGTGTAGGCCAATCAAATTTCTCTGGGGGCTAGTGTCACCACATGCCCCTCCCTGGACACGCCCCTGTTCAAGGGCCTTCAAAAATAGCCAGAGGGCAACTTAAGGCCCATAAGATAAGGACACCTCCAGTGGAAGGCTTCATACAAATGAGACTACAAGAGGTCACATGGGCTCATTCAATAAATTGATGACATTCTGCATGAGTGATCTGGAGTCCCATCAGCCAGGATGTTCTCCTTCACCGTGCACGACCTGATGTGCATGCGGGAGATCAAGCCAGTCAATTGGGGGATTGGCACTTGACGCTGACAGTCTGGCAAGTAATGCCTGAATATACGGCTTCCCAATCCATTTAGCCCATACCAACATTGTACGGTATTTTAACCATAGCCAAAACCAAACCAAAGATTCAGAGTGAATGCACAGATGAAAAAAGGGGCCCTGTGCTCCAAGAGCACGAGCTTCAAGCACCGTGTGTTTGTTACACGAGACAAGGAAAGACAGGAGACAAGGTTGTGAAGATGGACTCATGAAAAGAATGGATATTAGGTCAGAAAGCAAGGCTACTCTCTGAGTATTAATTTAGGTTATTGCACTGTAAAAGCTGCTATACCACTTTGTAGATTGCTTCAATCGATTGCGCCCATTTTGCCCCCGCCACCCACCAGCCCCGCCCCCGCCCCCGCCCCCGCCCCCGCCCCCAGCCGAGTGTTTGAAGGACGGTCCGTCTCCGTCAATCACAAATCTACATCGCATCAAACTTGGGACACGGACGACAAAGGAGCAGAAAAGCCAACCCAAGAGCTAAAAACCCTCTTGCACACTTGTACTGTGCGGCTTCCAAGATGTCTACTAAAGCACTAAATAACAGAATCCCTCCATCAGCGATCAGCGTTCTGGCTCAGCGTGAGGGAAATCAGCGGAAATGAAAGCGTGCCGGGATTAGCGCTTGTTAAGAGAAAGAAAATCCTTAATTGCCTTGTATTTTGCCAACTCACAATGAGCCAGAATTGCTAATCTGTCGCTTAGGGTGAGTGTTACGTCTGCCATGTGTCTAAACAAAAAAAATTAATAAATAAATAAAAAGCCAAAACAAAAACATACAATTCTGAGAAAAGGCATTCCGAGGTTTGAAAAAGAGGGCTGAAGAGAAGCCGATGCCGCTGCCTGTGATTTTTTTGAGAAGCGCACGACTGACTGCCTTGACAGCAGCTGAGGCCCCCTCTTCAGCATGGTCCACCATCGGGGTGTCACTCCTGTGCCCCCTTGAGGGATGCGTTTTATTGCAAACAGAAAAGTACCACTACGGATAAAGGATGGATACATAAGTGCAAGCAAAAATGTAAAAAAAAAAAAAATGCACCTTCAAGTGTATTGGTTGGACCTTATTATTTTCAGTGTAGATGCATTTCCTACATTTTATGTGTAGTGTATTGTGTACAAGATTGGCATTATTCCACCAGTTCATTCTTCCACTCGCAGCCCGTGGAGATTTTTATTTTTTATTTCATAAAGGGAAGAATATGAATAGCCCTGCACTCTCTCCATGACACTTCTCCCTCTCATGGCCTTGATAATATCTCTTTTTTGGCAGTCGTTTTTATTATCGCCGTTTCGGATGCCCAATCGTATTTGTAGGCCCGTGCAGTCACCGCGGCATCCTGAGCGTTCTCTAGTCCCGACTGGCGCGCCTGTTGTGCAGTCCCTCCCCAAACAGCAATGTGCCCCGCGGTGCACTGCCCTGCGGGACCCTCGGGCGCTGTCATAGCCGGGATTTGATTCTGGTGTTTTAGCCACATCGCTGTACCAACTGTGGACTGAAGGAGGGTGCCTCTTCTTAAAAGGGGCGACGTAGCTCAGGAGGTAAGACCGATTGTCTGGCAGTCGGAGGGTTGCCGGTTCAAACCCCGCCCTGGGCGTGTCGAAGTGTCCTTGAGCAAGACACCTAACCCCTAACCTCTAACTGCTCTGGCGAATGAGAGGCATCAATTGTAAAGCGCTTTGGATAAAAGCGCTATATAAATGCAGTCCATTTACCATTTAAAAGACAGCAGTAGCTTCCATTGGAAGTTTGTTTGCTGTATTTTAGTGAGGCAAGTGCATATGGCTGGGCAAAGTGCTGCAAAAAAAAAGGACTTTGCTTCATTGCACTTTTTTTGAAGACGCTCCTGTTAGCCATAATCATTATGAGAACACCCCCTTGGTATAAGAGTTTAGCTTTTGGTCCATAAAGTCAATGAGTTGAAATGGTACCGAATTACAACAGGGAGATCTCCCATCTGCGGATGGCTTGGAAACGAATAGCTATGTGGCCAAATTTGAATTATGGCGGAAAAGCTCATCATGTTGAAGGAATGACTGCTTTAAAATCATCAGATATAATTTAAGAGCACGAGAGTAGCGCATCTGCCCGATCCTCTGTGCAATATTAATTACAGAACTCTGGCACACGTTAAATGAGACTGGGAGAAATCGGCAGTTGCATAATCTTTCACAGAGGAAGTGAATTGTGCTGGAACAGTGCTCCCATTTCTCCGTTCCTGCTGATGTCAGGCCCGGAGCCTCGAATGCTCCCGCCAGTCCCGTGAGTCCGGCTTCCTGCAGACCGAGGGCGAACGACTTATCGTCCTTCCACACTCGCTGCCAAGCGAAACAATATCTGGTTAACCTTCGCAAGGTAAGAGAGGGAAAGAAGATTGATGCGGTGAAATCTAGTTCCTGCGCCCGTAAACCTCTTGTTTAAACGACCCTTCGACGGGATAACGCGTTTTGATGAGGAGATGTGGTTGAGAGACGGCCTTCTGGACTTTGCCTCCGCGTGGCGAGCGAGCCTTGATGCGATTCTTCCCCTCTCCTGCGCAGCTTTCTGCAATTATTCTTCCGCTCTGTCCACTCGGCGGATGTAATTCCCTATCCCTGCCGCATCACTCCTGACTGCACACTTCACCCGCTGAGGTGGACGCTCACATCCCCACCGCTCGCACTTTTACACCGTGTCCCCTTCTGTTCCATTAACTTGGTCAGATTGGCCGTTTTGGCTTCAAAAAATTGCTTTTCGCAACAGTACTTACGTTCGCTGTTGTTCCTCTGGCTCTCTCAGATCTAGTCAATTCCTTGAATTTCAACCCAGTAGGAGTTATTCAGAATCTTGAACATAACATTTCCAAATCTTAATTTTGCACCTTGGATTTTATTTTCACATTTTATCGACAAGTACATTTGCTTTAGGCTTACCCAGTATTTCATTTTTCCAAAATCTTACTACCCTCCACCCAGTCCACATTCTCTCTGCCGGCATGTAGAAAATCTTGTGGGGGGGGGGGGGAGGGTGCTGTTGGATTTTGCTGATCGTTATGCATTCAAACGACAAAGCGCTTCTCGTCACATTCATACCCCCGATTAAATCATCCGGCAGTAAATGCATCGGAGAAATTAGCACCTCCCTCTGGGTGAATCGCAGATAAAGTGGTCTGTACACATTCTTGAGTGCCGTGAGTAATCAAACTTACTTTTCCCTGTATTGCACGGAATACTTTGCTTTATTAGATAAGTAATTCGTAATGACTGAACATGAAGTGTTAACTGAAACTGAACAAAACTACACAATGCACAGACTCGAATCAGGTCACCGGTGTAACCCGCCACCATTGTTTGTTTTCTTTGTTCACATGGTAATGATTTTGGCCCTGATATAGAGTGTTGTTCTTTATTTTCAGCACCGAGAGGAGTTTAACCTCTCCCTACTGGGTTATTTTTCATTGCGTATCGATCTCTTATTGACAGCGGCCACGGAGGCTCCAGATAACTGGGGGGCACGATCTCTACTTTCACTCACAGAACCAGCCAGCTGATGGGGGGGGGGGGGTGCTTTGTGTGGTTGATAGACTGGACTACTGAGAGAGAGAGAGAGAGAGAGAGAGAGAGAGAGAGACGGAGAGAGAGAGAGAGAGAGAGAGAGAGAGAGAGAGAGAGAGAGAGAGAGACGGAGAGAGAGAGAGAGAGAGAGAGAGAGAGATTTAAAAAAAAACCCTTTTATTGGGACATTGTTTAACCACAGAAATTACTGTACTTCAAAAACAAAGATAATATACAAGCAACATAAAGAGAAAAACAATTAAACTAACCACAGGCAGAAAAGAGAGAGATAGCTAGAGAAAAGAGAGAGAGAGAGAGAGAGAGAGGAGAAACATATACACTTCCATTTTCTTATATAAAAAAAAACATCCACACTCCATCAGCAAAAAAAATTAAAAGAAAATAATAAAAATTCAAAGGATCAAAAACCAAGATTAAGCCCCCCTTCCTCATCCACGTGACATAGCACCCTATTTACTCCCCACAAGTGCTCAAAAAGCTGTTTGTTTCCCACGAGTGTATAGTAGGAGAACTCTACACGAAGCCTTGCTGCTATCAGACCACACATGATTTTCGCTGCGTCCATTGATCCTTCCCCAATTCTTTTGTTTTTCCTACTCATCCAAGTTGCTAACTTAGCTTGCCCAAAAATATAATTTAGTAGACACACCCTCCTCTTCTCTAAAACTATGTACCTTGGCCCTCCTATGTACAGCTCCCTAGAAAAAACCATGCCTATCCCTGTGCACCACTGCCTCACTATCCCTAGCATGCCATCTAGCCTATCGCACTCAAAGAAGAGGTGCTCCACACTTTCTACCTCCCCACAGAATAAACAAGTCTCCTCCACTGTTGGATCAAGATGTGCAATGTGTCTGTTCGTAGCGATGGCCCCATGGACAAGCCTCCACTGCAGATCCGCAGTACGCTTTTCTATGGGAGGCTTATACAGGGAGCGCCAACACCCTCTCAGGTAAGAACCTGGTCCCAAATCCCCTGGCCACCCCGATGGCTTCACCTTCCTCAGAGCGGCTTGGTGATGAACCTTTACTGCTGCCAAATACAGAGCTTTTTTACTGACCCGTTCAAAGTTTCCCAGCTGAGGTGTGCTAAGACATAGTATGGACTTATCTGCATCCTGCTGACCATCAATAGCTGCCGTTACGGCTAAAGCTGGAAACTCCATCTCCTCTTCCAAGTCTGGCCAGCCGTCTTGCTTGAGTCTCTGAATTTCCATCCGAAACGGGCCAGGAAGTGAGGCACGGACCCTCTCTACCACTTGCTCTACCAGGCGTACTGACCGGGTATCAATCCTTCTGGCAAGCTCATGTACCGTCCTCCAGTCTCCTCTGTCCATGAGATCACCTAACTTGGTGACCCCACCGCTTATCAGGGCAGCCTGAAAACTCATGGACTGCAGCAATCTGATATCCAAGAGAGGGTTGTGAAGAAGCGGCTCCTGCAAAACCCACCGCCCAGGACAGGTAATGTCTCTCCTAATAGTGAACGTTGCGTACCATGATTTCACAAGAGATCTGTAAAAAGGAGTAAGTGCAGAAAAATCCATTCTCTCTGGATTTAACAAAAAAAGCTGACGGTCATAACCGAGACCTCCAGCCCTCCTCAACAAAGTCCACGCTAAGCCTCTCCAGCTGAGCTCTGGGTGATAAAATAGTCTCTGGGCAGCCTGCAAACGAAATGCTGCAACCCTACTCCGCAGGTCAACCATGGCTTGGCCCCCCTCCTGTACAGGGAGGTACAGCAGTGCAGCCTTCACCCAATGTTGGCCCGACCAGAAAAAATTCACCAGCTGCTTTTGTATCTCCTCCAGTAGACCTCTTGGTGGCTCTAACACGTGTAGCCTGTGCCATAGTGTTGAGGCAGCCAGGTTATTGATAACCAGGACTCTCCCCCGAAAGGACATTAGTGGCAACAACCACCGCCATTTAGACAACTTAGCAACAACCTTGTCCAACATCCCTTCCCAGTTCTTCTTCTGAAAGTCTGTGGTACCTAGAAAAACTCCTAGACACTTTAGCCCTTCTTTGCCCCATCTAAGCATCCCTGGCAGGCTGGGTAGTGACCCTGTCCTCCATCCCCCCAGCTGTAAGGCCTCACTCTTTTCCCAATTAACTTTTGCCGATGAGGCGTTCTCATACAGCTTTAGGCTGTCAACCAAAATCTCCACATCGCTCTGTGTCTTAATCAGGACATTTATGTCATCAGCATATGCTGAAACACTCACTGGTGCGTCCCCTGGTAGCTCTGGTAAAGACAGTCCTGTTAGTCTACCCCTAAGCCTACATAACAAAGGTTCAATGGCTAAACTGTAAAGCTGTCCAGAAATTGGGCAGCCCTGTCTGATTCCCCTCCTCATTATTACCGGCCTACTTAAACCACCCCCCACTTTGACCATACACGAAGCTCCACTATATAGCAGCTTTACCCAAGAAATAAAAAGCTCCCCAAAACCAAATGCCTTGAGTGTGGAAAACAAATACTGGTGATTGACACGATCAAAAGCTTTTTCCTGGTCCAAAGAAATTATGCCAATATCTAGATTATACAATTTGCACACATCCATTGCATCACGCATCTTAAACAGGTTATCCATAATGGATCGTCCAGGAATGCAATAAGACTGATCCTGATGGATCAGTTTTTCTAATGCTTCCTTAAGTCTATTTGCCAAAACCTTGGAGAGCACCTTGTAGTCGCTTGACAGGAGTGCGACAGGCCTCCAGTTTTTAATTAAGGCTAAGTCCCCTTTTTTTGGCAAAAGAGAGAGAGCTGCTCGTTGAAAAGACACTGGTAGTGCCCCTTCCTGCAGACAATCCAGCATCACTTCTCGTAGATCCGCTCCTAGTATATCCCAGAAGCGCTTGTAGAAATCCATGGACAGCCCATCGATGCCTGGTGACCGACCAGAAGCCAGCTGCCCAACTGCTTTGGTAAACTCTTCCAGGCTGAGCTCAGAGTCCAGCGCAGCCTGCTCCTCCGTACCCAGCTGAGGAAGCCCCTGGAGAAGCTCTTCAGCACATTGCTGGTTACAGTCCTCCTCCCCATAGAGGGAAGTATAAAAATCCACAGCATGCTGCCTCATTTGGCCTGGGTCTGTGGTCACCCTCCCATCAGGAAGGCGAAGACAGATCATCCGCTTCCTCTGTGCCCCTGATTTTTCTAAGTTAAAAAAGAAAGAACTAGGGGCATCCATGTCTTTTATATTTGTGACCCGGGCTCTCACTAAGGCTCCCTTTACCCTTTCTTGCAACAAGGCACTCAACTCCTGTCGTTTCTGTTGCAAAAGATCCCTCCTACCAGAGTTATCTTCCTCAATCAAGCAACTCTCCATATTCTTAATGTCCTGTTCAAGGTCCTGCACTGCTCCTTTAATAATTGCTGTAGAATGTGATGTGTACTGTTGACAAAAAATTCTAATTTGAGCTTTCCCCACCTCCCACCATTGACCTAGTGAAACAAATTCCCCTTTTCTTCTTTTCCAGCACTCCCAAAGAAATTCAAATTTTTCACAAAAGGCCCTATCTTGTATTAGCTTGTTGTTAAAATGCCAATATGATGTCGCCTTCACAGTGAGGGAAAGACAGATATCCACTGTTACAAGATGATGGTCAGTAAAAGTAACAGGGTAGATAAAACTCTTAAATAGTCTTGAAATAAAATTTTGAGAGATATATATTCTATCAAGCCTGGCTGCACTAACTCTACCATCAGATATCCTCACCCAGGTATATTGCCTTGTGGTAGGGTGCTTAAGTCTCCATGCATCAGCTAGATCAAAACGTGTGACCAGGCTAGAGAGGCAGGCAGACGACTGTAAATGAGGCTCCTCGCTGGTCCTGTCCATAGTAAAATCTATAGTGCAGTTCCAGTCCCCTCCTATGATAATGCACTCATTCTGACTGCACTGGGCTAAAATTTCCCTCAGCTTCTTAAAAACAGCTAATCTCTCTGAGCCCTGATTGGGAGCATAAATGTTAACAAAGCAGAAAAAACTGCCCTCTATTTCGGCCCTAACTAAAATAACCCGGCCCTTAACTAATTCAGTGGTGGATTTAATAACTGTCCCTAGTCCAGGAGAAAAACAAACGGCTACTCCTGCACTGAAATTAGTGCCATGACTTAAAACATACTGCCCTCCCCACCACAGACCCCAGTCTACCTCATTCCCAATATCACTATGGGTCTCCTGGAGGAAGACTACGTCTAATTTCTTTTGCAACACCGTTTCATAAACTAAAGCCCTTTTCTGTCTTTCCCTTCCACCATTAATATTTAAAGACCCAACCGTTAGATTTTTCATAAGGATAAAAGATAGTGAAGCCAGAAAAAAGGACAGTAATAGGCATCCAGAGAAAGAAAACACCCTGTGATTAAAAATCATTTAAACTTTATTTTGATTTAGCCTGCCTTTTTCTTGCACCAGTCACTTTTTTCCTTAGTGACGTGACGTGTTTTCTGAGCCTAAAACGTTTTTTCTCATCAAGAAGGTCACATCCCACCTTTTTCCTTAAGGCAGCACATGACCTAATAAATTTGTCCGTATCAGGAAAGTGGTCCTCTACCTGAACCTTTTTTTCCGAAGGTCTCATTAAGAAAACTGTTTATCTGTTCGACCGAATACAAATCACTACCCTGCGATGAATCAGATTCTGAATCTTCGTCCATCTCTTCGAACTCGCTATTTGCTCGGCTTTCTACTACGGGCGTCTTTGACACGCCCCCCTCCTCCCTAGACTCCACCTGACTGGACTCAGCCTGACTGCCTCCCGTTTCCACAGAAACCTCTGCCGCCGCTGCATCCGATTCCTCTATTTCACCACTTTGCCCTGCATTTGTGTCCAACCCCGTGGCCGAATTAACCGCAGCCTTATTTTGTTCATTTCCCGGTTGTGAACTCGCTTCCTGGTCTTTATGAACCAAGGAAGCCTGTACCTCCGCCTGCATAGACTGTCCGTCACTTCCCTCCCCAGCTGCAACGCTAGGACCTGAGGTACTTTCTGCCGCATTCCCCTGAGTTTTATTTTTGTAATGCGGGCAAGCGAAACGCTTATGTCCCACATCCCCACACTCAAAGCATTTCATGCTCCCCGAACTTGCGTATACCATATAGTACCCCGTCTCATACTTTACCCGGAAAGACACATCCAGAGTTTGGTTTGGCGCATCAAGAAACATAAAAACCTGTCTCCGAAGAGACTGTACATGTTTTAGTTTCGGATCTTTACATCCTAAATTAACAGTTTTAAACGAACTCGCGAATTTCCCGAAGCGCCGTAACTCTCGTTCCAGCTCTTCATTCGGAATAAACGGTGGCACTCGCGAAACAGTAACCCTCGTAGAGGGAACAGACAACGGTGAGACTTGCACATAAACATCATTAAGAAAAACGCCACTTTCAATCAGTCGATTGACATAACATTCTTCCTTCAGAAACACAACCACCGCTTTGTTCATGCGAGAAGCATACGATAAATTTTCATGACCAATATGTTCACCGGCCGCCAAGAGCACCGCTTCCACGGCAATACTCGCCTCCGGCGGCACCACCCTCACTCCATGTCGGATAGACAGGGGCGGCGAAACCCGGGACGCCATCCCCAGCAATCACTGGCTCAACCAGCCAGGCAAACAAACGAAAACCCACCACTTACCACACTAAACCGAAATCAAACACAATTACAAAATAAATAACACTAAACCATACAGTAATTACAGGGGAAAAGGGTGAAAAAGTTTGCACTTTCAGCACACTCTCAGCAACCACACCCTCACCACCACCACCACAAACTCCCAGCATGCAGCAGAGAGAGAGAGAGAGAGAGAGCTTTTAGAGAGAGAGAGAGAGAGAGAGAGAGAGAGAGAGAGTTCTCCTTGGAGCCTCAGCATCAGAGCATTTGTTTGCTTGCCAGTTGCCCTTATCCAAACACTTGTCTACTGCAGCACATTCCCCGGTTACACCAACCTGATAATGGCTGAAGTCATTCGGTGTAAGTATCCCACTAAAAGGAACAATAACAGGAAGTCATCTGCAGAATCAAAACAGTGTCCTTCGCCTGATTGCGTTACGTCTGCCTATGTTATCTGCTGTGGCATACTGTTCTCTGGAGTTAACTAAATCAGCTCAATCCTATCCCTTTTTACAGTTCCATGGATTGACATGTTAGGAAAAAACTTACTTGCCAATGGACCAATAGGTGTTCATTTATTGCAGCATAACAAGCTATTTTTCAGATTTCTCACAAAAATTAAACATTCAACAGATTTTAACAGGGATGAAAATATTACACTATGCTAGATTTCACTACGTATAGTTGAGTGCACTGAGTTGCAACCTATAAGAGTGCACACAGGCTAGATATGTTTTGCAATTTGAATGCTGTCATACAGGCCTACATAAACTATTTTTAGTATTCCATCATAGCAACAAGACACAGCCAACCATAGCCCAAAGGTATGCCTATACAGTGGTTAAAAATACAGCTCACTGAATAGTGGAATAAATAAGAGGGTTTTTTTATTTATTATACCACAACATTCCACTATTGATATCTGTGACTAAATATGGAATAAATATGCAATCTTACTATTGGTTTTACATGTACAAGATTCAGTGGTCATTTATTGTTTTGAACAATCTGTTTGAGGAATATACATACAAATAGAAACATACAAATAGAAAGCTAGGGTCGGTATTTATCACGGCCACAAGCAAAACCCCACTCGCTAAATGGGTGAGGATTGGCCAGATTTGGCATCGGCACAAAGGGGTTAATAGGCTACTTGCCATTGACTTGGAAATGGTGTTTCACCATGATCTTTCTGTCTAAAACTTTATCTTGAAAGCAAGTTTATCGAGCAATTTCCATGTTTGTCTTGCCTCAAGCTTCCGTAGTTCACTGCAAGTTCATTCCAAGTCCTGTCTAAAATGTCTTTGAGATGTAGCTGAAACACTAGATGGGATTTCTATTACATTTAGATTCAGGGATTTATAAGATGCTCTTATCAAGACCAATTTACATAAGAGCATGCACAGAGTCTTAGGCAGTAAGCAGAGCTGAAGCAAAATCATCAGGGTTGCAACTGGTAGTGGTTAATACAGAAGCTACTAAAGCTCATAAAGCTACCGAAATGAGTATTACAAAGCCAAATTAGCAGGCTGGCTTTAAGTGCAAACAGAAATTTAAAAAGGTGTATTTTATAACAACAATCAAACTATATATTGTTTCGATTACTACCCAAAAAAACTGAAATATCAATATATGGATGTGACTGCATGCAGTTAATTCTTCCATTAATTTTTTAATGTTATAACATGGCTGATATACAGTAATGTTAGTAGTTAATGCTGGCTTCACACAGAAAGCTCAGATAATGAAAAAGTTGTTCACCATGTAGCAAAGATGAATTCAGGGCACGTTGTCACTCTGTTTTACCATTCTGACATATTATGAGCACATCGCCGAGCTAGCTAATCTCAGCAGATCAATAATATCAGAATTTTTGATGCCTGGCATTGCATGTCCAGGCGTTTGGTGCTGCAGCCACCAAATTTTCACTGAGATGCTATTTCAATTCAACCTTGAAACATGATCTTACACTGGTGATTATTATTATTATTATTATTATTATTATTATTATTAGTAGTAGTATTATTATTATTAGTAGTAGTAGTAGTAGTAGTAGTAGTAGTAGTAGTCGTAGTAGTAGTAGTAGTAGTAGTATTACATATTATGTTATAATAATGTTATTCCCCATGTACTCCCCAATTTGAAATGCCCAATTGTAATTACCAGTTCTCACTGCATGCTACAACCTCCACTGGCCATTGGGGAGGGTACGCGGGAACACGTGCTCTCCCGTGAACCACGTGATGTCACCCACCACTTTTTAGTACACCGTAGTTGACAGTGAGCCTCACGTAGAAATGAGTCAGAGGGCACTTCACATGCAGATCAGCAGTTGGGCTTATGGGCGCCGCCCTGTTGGCCAGCGGGGGGATACTGGTGCGTAGACCATGGTGCTAACATTGCAGCTAACTGAAATCTTCCCATGCCTCGGGGGATGTCAACCACTAGCACGGTCCAGATTTGATACCAGACCACAGGGATACACAGTAGCATATTAAGATCAATATTGATGTAGTGAGTAGCCATTGTGATGCCTAGCAATGCTATCTGGAGCTAGGTAATCTGTTTTAGGTATTAATATATTGATAGAGAGCTTGCAACTGACACAGATATACACAGAAACAAAAAACACTGGCTTAAGTTAGATGTGAAACCTCACTAAGCATTAAAATGCTAAGCCTATTAATGCTTCTTTCTGTTTACTAAGACCATAACATACAAGCTCTATTAACTTTTGCTGCTACCTACCCTGTTAACCAGTGCTATATAGCACATACCCATAATACCTATTTTTCCATATAACAATATAATTCTGGTTCAAATTGCTCCTTTCATTGCTTCCAAATTGATAGACATGTCAAATGTGTTTGGCTTGCACTGAACAAAAACAGATTGTTCTTGTTGTGACAGAATAAGGCTACAAGGACATGCTCTCCCCTCCATCTCTGCATATCAAAAGGACTTTGAATTACTTCTGTCACCAAGGAAGATTAATGAATGGTGTTGAAACTGCTTGTAAAGTATAATGCAACATGTCAGCCTTGTGTCACTCTGAAAAAGATTTTGTTACAAAGCCGCTTAATTCTCAACAAAGTAAGATGTTCTTCCTAAAACAGTACAAACTTTCTTCAACGTCTTTTTATTGCTGAACGTGCTGAAAAATGATGGTTACCCTTTTAAGAACTAGAAAGCAGTGAGTGAATAGAACGCTGACAGAAAATACTGAATTTATAAACACATAGCTTTTTACTGAATGTACAGTATGTTGTATTATCTTAGCACTTCACACACACACACACACACACACACACACACACATTCGCATGCTTTGTTCAACAAGACCTTGGTCAAACCGTGGAATAATACACCTTTCATTTGTGAAGGGCTGCATTACAATAGTAAACGTTGAGGTGAATCTGTGCGTGTGCCATTTGTAAGATTCCAGGGGGTTTTGTTGGCAAGATCCACCAGTTGAGGACTTGGTCTCCCCTGCTGCTGTGCATCCATTATCCCGATCAATCCAGAGAATAGGAGGTCTCGAGTGTGAACATTTGGCTTCTGACTCAGTTTGCATTAGATACATGCAGTGTGTTCCATAGGGGATGACAGGCAACATCGCAATCAATGGCGCCAAAATGGCTTTGCAATTTCTGATCTGCGTTTGTCGCAACATTTTCAAATGAGTGGCAGAAATGCATCAGTGACTAAAGGCAGTGGGAAAGGCACCTCATTTAAATCAGGTTCCTGTTTACAAACCTGGCTCATATTAATAATTTTAAGACTGTAGATTTTTATTTGCTCCTTTGTCCACTACCTCTGTGGTGTACTCTCAATATCTTCATGTCAGAGGTGTTTTACGTTAAAAAAAAAGTCTCTATTTACTCTCGCAAAAACAGCCTTACTTTTTCACCTTCCCATTATAAACAAATTTGATGACAGATGGAGAAGATTGAGGTTGTGAAAAAATGAGAATTAAGGAGCGGAATAAAATCAGTAACATTTTCTGGTCCTTTTTAGTGTATCCCTGTTAGTGATTTCACCTTGTGACAATGTGATATAAAGACGCAAAAGCTTGACAGATTGCATCTGTTTTGTTTGACAGCTAACAAAAATAGCTCTGATGTATAAAGTTAACCTCTGACACTGTATATGGTACAACCTCCTGAGAAAATATAAAGTGATCCTTCATACTCAGCCTTCGAAAACTGGCAGCGAAGAGGATAATCCAGACCCAACTGAACGTAGAAACCAAGTTCCTTGGTGGAGGGACCTTCATGAAAAGACTACCTCAGTTCCAAAGTTTTAGATCCCCCCCCAGACCGAATCTCCCTTGGGTTTACCTTGCGTCTTCCTCTTAGTGTGCGTTGCTGAATCATGACGGGCTTTTAGCTTCAGTTGAAGCCGCTCTCTCGGCGAGATCTCGCTCATCTCTGTCCGTGTCAGCCAGCCAGCTTTCATCTCAGCTTGTATGAAACACACTGACAGCTCTCACCCCCTTGTTAACGCCACCTGTCAACCGCAGTGTAGCGTTACAGTACAGTCTGGATGTCAAATTGTAGCCTTTAAGATGTGATGCTGGCGCCCAGATACATTAGCATCTTCGTACTGTAACATGGTTTTTGGTGGCAGAAACTTCGCCGTCCTTCTCGAGACCTAAAGAAATTGGAGCATGATGGCTTGGTTTATGTGCGTTCACATGGTTGCTTCAAGGGGTAGTTCTTTCATTTGGGGTCAGAGACAATTTAAAGATCGGGGACAGGTGACTCACTAAATCGGACAATAGTCTGATGTGTTTGCTTCTTGTCCTGAGAGCTTAGATTGCCAGGCCATGCCCTCATGAATAAAAATAAAGAGAAGAATCATTGTTATTTCAGTGTTGAACATGGAGGGTTGATGACACACAGATTATTGATGCACAAGTGGATCCAGTTATACCAATTCCAGGTTTTGATTTGTGAGAGTGTGTCTGCTTTCTCAAGCATGTCTATCCTTGTATGCCGTTAATGTTCTGGGCAACAACTTTTTTTTTCCACTTGCCCTGGCAATTGTTTCAGGCATCGTACTAACGATGGACAGAGGAGCTTGACCAGCACAGTGTAATGATTTCTGCAAAATACAAGAAAGGCAGTTCACACTTTCGAGCCATTGCGCTCATTTATTAATGCCAAAAGAATGAAGCTCACTCAGAGCTCAAACAGAGGGAAAGCATAGAACTGGCAGAATAGGACCACGAGCACTGTGACTGTATGCTCATTTTATACCCAACTTGAGGCTCATAATGTAAATGTAAATCCTGGATTAGCTACACGAAGACAAGGAAGTAAACGCACATGTGCATAAAGTATACACAAGATGCGGCGGCTACCTAGTTAGCCAGCCACAGCTACAATAGTCATCCATGTGCAGGGAAGGCCCATGGCCTACACAGACCCTGAGCAATGGCATCCTACATACTGTCAAAAACTTGCAGCGTTACATGCAGCGATCAAAATGATCAAGCATCATACAGACAAGATAAAGGATGGTCAATTTGACCGTTCATGGCCATTTATGGAAGTAAGTGTTTATATATATTTTTTCCTTATGCAATATTGATATTCAAAATTAAATCAGAATTTTCAATACGTATGTTTTGGAAAAGTCACAAAGGGGCAGCCATATGAATTTTATGGGGGCAGGTTTGTCCCCCTCTCCACAGTCAGACATCCAAATCTACATATGGAGGTACCTGTCATGAACAAAATTAACACGAAGGACTTCAGGAAGAAATCTTCAGAAGTTAAGCATTAATCATAGAAGAAAAGAAACAGGCCCCAACTGCAGTCCACAGTGATGAGAGATTGAACAAGAATATTGAACTAAAATGTACTGTTCCAAAGAGCTTGGAACTTGGAATTTGAATGGTGGAGAAGTAGAAGAGAGAGAAAAAGGAGTCAAGGAGACAGTCTGTGTCTTTTAGATCTAGCAAGGACCAGTGGCTTTGTGCATTATTCAGACCATCAGGGGTAGGAGCATTCTTGCTGGATCAGAAGAAAAAGTCAACAAATTATTTTAAAGCCAAATGGCCTCAACTTATAAGAAAGGATAAAACTTCCTAGATTTCTCCCTGCCTTTTCCATGTTTCCAATGAATTAAAAAATAATAAATGAGAGAAGATGCCCTTTGCTCAGATAAGGTGAATTCTTGAATTCATATTGGGCTTACTGGTGATTCTTATAGAATATACAGTCAACTCCATAATATTTGGGACAAATACATATTTTTTTCTTGATTTGGCTCTGTACCCCAACATTTTTGTTTTGTAATCAAACAATTCACATGTGGGTAAAGTGCACATTCTCAAAAAAATGTGTCTTTGCCCCCAAACATTATGAAGCTCACTGTCGAATGCCAAACAAATTTATAATTTGACTTTAAACGCGTTTTCCTGGACCTCATCTGAAAAGGCCAACAAATAATTGAATTGAATTGTTTTTTTTCTGCCTGTGCCCTGAAGGCCAAGCTTGAATGCTTTATTCGGGGACCCATTTTTAGAGAGGGACAACCAAAACTGAGGGGGTGCACCAGCAAGATTAGCTGAGCTCTGCCTGATATAAATTGTCCTGGCGCTGGGCAGTTTGCCACGGTGAAATCCCCGAAGCAGGTCTGATTCATGAGCAAAACCAAGTCCAAACTCTAAAGTTCAGTCAGTCCAAAAGTAAGCGGTGCCCAGCTGACACCAGCATGCTCAGTAATTCACTGGGAGCTTCGGGGATGATTGACAAATGTGTGCAGTGGTGTATTGAGCCGGGCGGAGGTGTATTAAAACTGAAATCAGTGTCGGCTGACACATGCATCGCACACATCTTTGAGCTATGATCTCTTATGGTGTGGAGCATAGTGCAAGCAAGCCCTCCCCACACTTTCGGGGGAGGGCCACAACTGTCACTTTTGACAGTTGTGCCTAAGAGGAGGGTGGTTTATTGATTCCTTCGGGAGTTATCAGCAGTGTGCACACGGGGAGGGGAAGGGGCTCTTGCTTAAAATGTGCGCACTGTGTAATGGCATGGAGCCTTTTGAAATGCAGCCGCACTTTGTTTAGCCTAGCTAATTCCAAGAGCCTGTCCAAAACTCTAAGAACAAGGGAGATGGACTGTAATTTTCAAGAGATATGGTGAAAAACATGTCAGTTGTGGCATTGGTTAATAATATGGCACGGTCTGGATTTAATATCAGACTATGAAGCCCACCGGCATGGTGTTTTTCCCTCTCATTTTTGTGAGACAGAGATTCGTGACAAGGAGAAAGTTTAACAACATTATGAAATTGGGTTTTCATTTTCAGGAAACAAATTTCCCATGAGTCTAATTATCACGATAAACAGCATTCCCATCATTCATGTGTTGCGACATGGAATTAATTTAATTGGGACTTTTGGCCACCCCAGGAAAGAAGCATGCACTGATAATTATACATATGAATGCTCTAGTACTCTTTAAAAAAAAAAAAAAAAAATCTCATAAACATGAAGGATGAGCTTCATTTTTTTTTTTTTTTTAAAAGAATGTCAGGACTTGTTGGATATACAGTTATACCACATGCATTCCACATAAAATACAAACACAAAAACTGCATAACTGGGTTTTGGTTTGTCAAGTTAAAGCCAGGTGAAGGTGCAAGATGTCTTTTTTTTTTCTTCTTTTTTTTTGAACCAGAGGCAAAATTCATCGTAGGAAAGATTATTATGGCTTGCTGTTCCTGCCTGGCGTCAGAGCCCGTAATTACATCCTACCCTTCTTGAGAAGGAGCAGAGTGTAACTGTTGTTTTCAGCAGCGAGAGCATGATTGGATCCCCCAGGTACGGGAGGTTTTTGATCTGAAAATAACAAAACAAAAGGCTCTGTGGAGGACTTCAGAGTGCGAGAATCCGCCGTGTGTACCTCAGAGCCCCGAGTAGACGTCTCCATCTGAACTGGCGGAGGCAGAAAATAAGCAGCCGGGATGAAAATACACAACTTGAGAACGTCTCTGTCAAGCCCTCCTTTCGATCTCGAAAAACCGCAACCTAAACTCTCTTTGTTCAGCCAGCCGCCGCGAAACACGCGAAGAAAGTGTCTCTCCCTCTGTTTAACATGCGGCGCTCGCCAAGGCTTATTGGATTTATCAAAAGAAAATAAATCAACACTTGGAATTTTTTTTTTTTTTTTTTGGGGGGGGGGTTTATTTTTCCTGAACTTCAGCTTCTCTTGCATGCAAGCTTGTAGATGCTTGCTAAAGCAATTATTATTCCTTGTGTAAACTATATGATTAAAGCTGATTTATGATTTCAGTTGAAAAGAATATCTGAAAAATCAAGCAAAATACATCTTCTGATGCTCATTAATAGCGTTTTGACTTTTTTTTGTCAAAAATAGTTTTATGGCAACCATTGCTACACCTTAAGAATGCTTTAGTTTCAAAATTGCATAACCGTTCTATTGCCTGGATGGGGGTTTGGCCATGGAGGGCTGAACAGATGCTGTATTGCATCACTCCTCCTCATTGAATTCAGTCAGCATGCTTGTGCGGTCAGTTAAGGTCGTTGGGATACTGAAATTCTTTCATGCATGTTTCCATCACTGTTGTGCATTATTACTGTGTTATTACTAATATATTTGTGGACATTTTTCGTATTTATGGTTGCCCTTTAAAATGCTTACTTACAATTTTAAAGTAATAATTGGTTTCAGATATTTTCCTGGAGCCATGAAAATTGGCTCACAATCCCTCTTCCTCGTGTTGTAAGGACGCTCGGGATGGCCTGGTGCAATGCGAGCTGTAGTGCATATAATGAACCCAAAATAGAGCCAAAAGCCATGGAGCCCCATGGGCATTTTGTGCATTTTCTACGAAGGAAAAACACCAATAATGAGAAACGTGGGCAAAAAAAAAAAAAAAAAAAAATAGAAAAGCAAAGCAAAGGCTAACGAAATCCCCGAAGACATTTAATTATCCTTTATTTTACTAGAGGGGAAAAGCCAGGCGAATGTCTGGGGGACCCAGAAGTGCTACGCAAATGGGGTCTTTGCGAATGGGAGAGCATCACTGTCACTCACAGGCTCTTCCCCCGCATGCCCGATAGCTCCGCCTTTCAAGCACGCCGCATCACATTGCCGGCGGCTGCTTGATGAGCGACGAGCCGCAGCCGCGCGCTTGCGAAAAGCGACCGTTGCACGAGGTCTCGCTGGCTCTTTTAGATTGTGTTCCGGCGGCGGCCGTTAATAGGCACACAGCTGCACAGGAGGAGGAGTGTGACGGCGGTGAGAAACTGCTGAGCCTCAGACCCAAACTGGGGAGGGGGAAAAACGGCATCCTGGTGAGGAGGAGCAGGAATCCTCATTAACCTACATGTCTGAGGTGAGCCCACAGACAGAACGGCACTGTGTGCCTTTAGTAAAGCAGCATGTGGACCTCTGCTGAAAGTAACGAGCTATAGCTCGTATTCCCCTTCTTTCTCGGGTTTTGCTTTTGGATAAAACGTCATGCTTCGGTTAAACTGTGGCGTAACGTTTGTAAGGGAAAAGGGATGTGCCGATTTAAAAATCATAAACACAAACCTTGTTGTTCAACATTGAAGTGTGTGGAGACATTCTATAACATCAGTCATTTCACTATAACTGTACACTGAAATAATTAAGTTTAAACATTTATTTTTATGATTCCTTATATACTGCATGTATAATAATGTGTTTTCAACATCACATTGGTCAGTTGGAGCTGCAGATTGCACTGGCCTGGTAATCATGAAGCCTGGGGGAGAGAAAACAGCAGAAATAATTTAATTTTACTTTTTTATAAAGTCTAAACAAGGTCTGCTGCATTCTTGGCTAGTTCTGTGTAAACATCAGGGATCAATATTTTATAGTATTTCTGTTCTTTGAAATCTAAGAAAGGAAGAGTGAGAATTCTAATGCATGCATATATTCGCTTCCACTTAAAATTAACCAGCGGGAAGGATTTGGAGTCTGCTGTCTTTGGAGGAATTTGTCCTTAATTCCTCTTTTCCCTGGATAAAGCTGCCATCCAATTTGTATTGAATATTTCATTACTGTCAACAGTGGTCCTTGGGGAACAATGTCCCCGAAGTCAGTTTTAATTCACTGTGGCTCACTTTTCGCTAGATCAAACTACCACTTGGAGCCACATTCAAAATTTTTGAATGTTATCAGAGCATGGGATGAGGTTGGGGTATGTTATTCCTGGAAGCACACACTCTAAAAACTAATACAGTTAGAAACGAGAAAAATTAAGGAAATGAATTGCATGAAGCCTCTTGAGTTGTGCCAACTTGTTGTAGGATTAAGCTCACTCACAGTATTATGCTACTGTATGAAGTACAAGTACAGCCAATTAAATTTTCCTCCACATTATGATCCACAAAACATTTTTCAGTGCAATCCACTTAATATCTCCCTCCAAGAACATAAGCATTTAAGTTGACTACACTCATTAAAATTGATTGTATTAAAATTTTCTTTCATCATTGAAAGCATTATTGAACTGAACCTATTTAGTAACTTAATTAATAGAGGGGCGGAATAGTGGTGCAGTGAGTAGCACTGTTGCAAGAAGGTCCTTGGTCGAAACCCAGCCAGGGCCTTTCTGTGTGGATGGGGCATGAACTTTACAATTCAAAACGTTTGGCTAAATTAAATCCTTAGATTTATATTTTCATCTTGATTTGCACATATATTATTTGCATTGGATACTAGCCCCCAGAATAATTTCTTAGAATGTATGAATTATACTCACTCACAGTCAGGATTGCTTTGTCTTGTGCTTTCGATTATAAATAAGAATTTTTCTGTACACTTATAGTATACAGTACATACCACAATATAAACTATACCATGCCCCTCCCCTTACTACCCGCCCCCCTCCCACTAGTGGCTGAATCAGGTAATTACTTATATATGTATTAAAGGAAACACCAAAACTTAATAATTTGGAAAGCTTTACAAAAAAAAAATCCAGTTGACCAAGTGGAAAAACTTGCAACATTGGTAGCCACATTATGGGAAAGAGTTGGAGAATCAAAGAGCTGTGTTGGAAAGAAAGCAGAGAGGAAACCATGACCCTTGATGCCCCGTCAGTTTCCACGGAATAACGTGGGTGGACGTACTCCAGTGCGGGAAGGAAATAAAGTGGACCGAATAGGCAGCAGCCTGCATCTTCTCTGCTGCCAGCCCTGCAGGCAGGAGAGAGAGGACAGATTACAAAAACCCTGTTATGAAAATTAACTTCACATCAAATGATGCCTCCGCTGCTTCTTTGTGACTCTTAGCGACTCTCAAATTATAGTTCAGTAGAAAATTATTATACAAATTATATTCAATTCTCAGGCAAACCTCAGTGAAGCTGGTATATGATCTTATGATTGTGAAACCCTATTCATTTTTCATGAGCTAACCTTTATTACTTTGTTTCTTTTTGAAGTCCTTGTGGGCAAAAAAATCTTACGCAATGGATTTGATAAACTTACACTTCTTTTTGCAATGCGATAATGTCCTCCTGCTGAATTTGGCAACATTAAGTGGTATGAAAACTTCCACAGTGTGCTTTTTAATGGACTGCTATGGAACGCAGGCCCTTTCATGGTTTATGATGGGTGAAATTACCCCAACTCACCCCTATTTCAGTGGCAGTGCCACTCGGGTGCCATCCCCTCCTCCCCTCAAGTTTTAGCAAGTTTAACAATCTCACCTTTTCCATTGGCATCTCCTGGAGTATGTGACTGGCTCACTAATGCCACCACATTGAAAAGCTTGACAAGCCTCCATTTATAATCGTGGGCTTCAGAAATCTTTTAAACCTGCTGGCTTACTTTACGCCTTCGGGGTCACAATACCTATGAATTTAAAGAGAGCTCACGGGACCTGGCGTGTGCCAGTGTGTCGCGCAGCTATCAGTTCACTTTGAGATGGATGAGATGAGAATTTGCCCTCAGTCATAGATTCTGTCACGGATTATGGGCTTGTTTTTGACCTGACCTGATTTCTTCCGACTTTGGACCCGAATAGTTTCTGTTCTGCGGAATATGGTTAACCTGGAGTTTAATTCGGAGCACTGCATCCAGGATTCCTCCTCCGGAGTCTTGCTTTTGTAATGGAAAGGCACAGAGACTAACAGGTCTTCCGGAGGCAGTTCCGTACACAAGGATGCAGCTCCAAAGATTTCTCCCCTCCAAGCCCTGGGCACTGAAATCCCTCTTGACCAATATGTGCATCTCCCCCCCCACTCTGAAGCGAAATTAAAGGAGAAAAACAGACTGCTCTTTTCTGATAGTAGTACACACAATGAAATGACTCCAGGATTTGTTCTTCGTGAGCTGGATCATCCAGGCAAGTACAAGCGGCTTTGGAATTACTTGAAGTGTGTTTTCTTCTTTTAGATGATGAATGCCCTAAAGCTGGCAAGTCTTCAGTAACTTCTCGAAACATCGAAACTATCCTTCATCGCACACAAAAATTGACTGCCAATCAAAAACAAAAACATACAAAAGAACTGACATTTAAAAAAATAATAAAATCTTCAAAAACTGAACTATCTCAATAACGTGGTACACTATACATGCTGTTAATGTGTACACGCTCATGCATTTTCATTCTCATTCTTTTTACTGCTTCATTAAGGCATTTCTGAATCTTTACAACGTTTGCAGTCCAGTGTTTTTATATGTGCAGTTAAATAATCACTCTAAACCAGTGGTTCTCAAACTCTGTCCTGGGAGATGCCTGTGTGTGCTGATTTTATTTTTTCAACAGCAATTGCAATTCCAGAAGTTTAACAAGGTGTTAATTTTTTATTAATAATACGTTTCATATTTGAGGGGTTATTTACCAACTAAAGCCACATTTTGTCAGAAATAGCTATGCATGACATGATGAATTAAAGTCCCATATTCACATTGTGTTACAGTATATTGCAAATTATTTCATAAAGAGATGTGATTTTTTTAACGGATCAAATTAAAGACTGAGGTGAATCAATAGGCTTCTAATTGGTGAAAGTGTGGACACCTGGCCACTGAAACTAACACCTGGAAGCTAACGAACAATTCAAAGACAAAGCTAATGATAATGAGCCAAACCTGCATTGTGTTAACAAGTTTAAGGGAAAAAAATGATGAAAGTTAAACACATGTTCAACAACTATAATTGAAGTGATTGGCTGTAACAAAAACCAGCATACCAGCATCCACTTGGTCCTGGGGGACCTGCTCTAGAGAACAATATCAGATGGCAGTATTGACAGACATAAATCTTGTGTCTGCTAAATGAGTTGGCAAAGGATACACTGGGACAATAACACAGTAATGGAAACGATTTGGCCTGGATTCA
This sequence comes from Anguilla japonica, assembly GCA_025169545.1. Taxonomy (NCBI): domain Eukaryota; kingdom Metazoa; phylum Chordata; class Actinopteri; order Anguilliformes; family Anguillidae; genus Anguilla; species Anguilla japonica. Next base: position 7,612,392 of record CM045891.1, read on the forward strand.
ATCAACATTCGCCCTTCAGTTGGGAACACACATTTAAATGCAAGTGCCTTTCCTTTACAAACACAGTTAGATGAGTTGAGCTACCCGCTAAACTACTGTAGGTCTGTGAGAAAACAAGGTTGCACACATACTGTTATGTAGTCACAACTTAAACGTTGATTGAGTGTGAACAGTCATCTATTTACTGAAGTTGGTTCGCTGAATTTGAAAGAATTTCAAATGTTACAATGTCAACACATTTTGTCGCGTAAAAAATTACCACTGAGAAGTAAATTGCGATCGTGAAGTTTGTGCAAGGACAAACCCCAACCTCGGGCGTTCAACGAACTGTACCGTGGAAAAAGGCAGGCTCTGTTGTTTGAGCAGACAGTTAATGCAACAGTGTGTGTTTATATTCGGGCTGCAGTTAGGGACGGAAATTAAAAATGTCCTTTTCCCCCAAGAGCTCAGCTTGCGCATGCTCCACCCCCACCCCCCCACCTCACCCTGGGTGTGTCTATCAGCTTTCCACCACTGTTTGTTTTGGCAGCCCTATTGAGCCATGGAGCAGGGAACATTTCTCTGGGGTTACGCACGGTTTTTTAGATAAGGCCTTTTACCATATTTTTGAAGTGGTTTATCTCTACGAGACTTTTATATTGCTTTGTTTGATTTCTTTCCCCCTCAGCTTTTCATTTCAGCTGGATGGTCTGATGCATAGCAAGGGAGGGGAGAGGGGAGAGGGGAGGAGGAGGGGAGAGAGGGGAGGAGGAGAGGGGAGGAGGGGGAGGAGGGAGGAGGAGAGGGGAGGAGCGGAGGAGTGGAGGAGCGAACAGAGGGGACTGTAAGTCACTCTGTCCTTCACAGACAATCTGTCCACTGCGGAGCAAAAAAAAACAAAAAAACGATTCACTTTCTGTCAATCGCGCATCACGTGTTGGCAGAATGTCTGGTATTATACGGCGCAATGCAGTTTTTATTTTTTTGCCCCACGCTCTGATTACAGACCTTGTTTCTGACGAGGAGCGGTTGCACTGAAATATTGCCCAAAGTGCATTGGAGAAATAATTGTGCGTTTGCCGTTTGACCGTTTTTTTTCCGGATATTTCTCAAACGGCGATGGAGGCGGATGCGCGCACACGCCGCGGTGCCGGGCTGACAGGCTACAATAACAGCTAACGCTTTATTCGGTGTGTAGCTGTGCCTTTCTGAATCGCTCGCTCTCGATTGGTTTTTAGGCCTCGATAATAGTGAGCTGCTGCCTCTCCTCCCTTTCTTCGGCTGCTTTTGCGAGCCGTGAGGCTCACGCGTTAAACGGCAATTTGATTTTAATCTGAGCGAAAGTTATCGTTCCTGTGTAAAATACACGTGGCTGCCCTGGAGACACCCCAGCCCCGTAGAGAGGGGTTGACTGTGTGTGTGTGTGTGTGTGTGTGTCTCTGTGTGGGGGGGAGGGGTTAAGAAGTCTTGAGATCTCATCGCCCGATTCTTGCAGGCTCCTCAGCAAGGGTTAACCAGTTTTCCCTAACCAGTAAAAGAGAGGCTCCACTGAGTGCCGTGTTGATACAACGAGCTCCGTCGTTTTTTGTAGCCGATTTTTGTACGAGCTTAATGAGGAGGGCTAATAGAGCCGAGATGAGGCGTCGCGATGAATCCGACTCTTCCCTCGGCAAACAGAGAGGGCTTCCCGAGGAGCTTCTGATCTTATCTCCGCCCAGGTGCGAGCGAGGATAATCATTTTCCTCGCCGCTTCTTATTATGTTTGATAATTAAGCGATTCTCGGCGCCGACTCTTCCCATTTTTATTAATAGGCGAGGGTAGGCGGGCGAGCGTTCGAATGAGCAATTATCGCAAGGTTATCGCTTCAGCCTGACGCGCCAAAGCGGCGTTTTCAAAGAGGAGGCCACCCACAGAAATCCATCAACTGCGGTATTAGCGCTTTTTCACTGCTTCCCTTTGTTCGTCCGCCTAGGTGCTTAACCCTCTGTTTAAGCTGTCTCTGATCACAATGCGGCTCAGCTCAGCGCCGCGTGTAAATAGCTTCGGTGGTGCCGCGACCCCCCATCGTCTCCACCCGGGTCTGCGCGACAAAAAGAGGTTCTCTTCTGTTCTGTGAGTTTCCGGAGCTTTTCTCTGTGGGAGAAGACGTGCTTTTTGCCACGATGGCTTCTCGAGTGAAACATTCCCCGTAGCCCTCGTGATCGGTAGTCTTGAGTTATTTCTGTTAGGTCTCACCGCTCCAGCTGACCACTTTTGTTTGTGTGTGTGTGTTTTTCGTGGGCTGTTTCCAGGTCTTTATCCGGAGCAGAAGAGTGCAGTGGGGAAAGGAGGAGTTTGCCTTCGAGTCAGCAGGAGGACCTGGCCCCTTTGCGACCACCCATGACACAGAGAGGGAGGTCCACCCGGGCACCACGGCCTCTCCGCCCAACTTTCCCCACCATCGCCCGCTCTTCAAGGGGTTCATCCTCCGCGAGGGGCTGCTCACAAAGGACTTCGGGGGAGACCAGCGGTTTTTCGCAGAAGATGGGGCCTTGGCGGGTCACCCGACGACGCCCGCGCCCGGCTCCCGCTTCTCCGAAGACGCCTCGACCCGGGTGGTGCCCCACGAGGACGCCCCCGCCTACTCCGACCTCGCCACCACCTCCGCCACCACGGCAGCCACCCTTGCCGTGACCACCGTGGCTGCCGTTACCATGGAGCCGCCCGTTTCCACGGTGGTTGCTATGGCGGCTAAAGATCGTGGGAGGGCCTCTGAGATGGAGGTCGCGGTGACCACCGACTCCTTGACCACGCCTGTCATGCTCACCTCCGACCCCCCGCCGCGCAGAGACGGCCCCGCCCTTTCCGTGCCTGCGAGGGACCGGCCCCCCGTTCGGGACACGGTCACCATGGCAACCAGCCTCGCGCCCCGAGCCCTGACGACTTCAGCGGGGCGGGGCGAAGAGGAGCCGCGCGTGCCCGGGGCAGGACACAACCCGGGCCACGGCGGTGAGGTCACCACCACGGCGTCCTCCACCTCATCCTCAGGGGATGTGGACGAGGAAACTACGACAACCACAATCATCACCACCACCATCATCACCACCATGCAGATGCCAGGTACGTTCAGCTGAGCTGTTGGCACAGATACAGCTACGGTACCGTACTGAATATAATATAGTAATTATATTCACACCCGCTTGAATCTCTGCAGAGCAGTACATGCACTCAGGCCTATAAATAGAAATAACGCCTCTGTGAACATATTATGCCTGTTTGAATGTGCGTCTAGAAAGTATGTGTGTCAGTATGTAAATGCAGTATTTACATTCTTTGAAGGTAAAATTGTCTTTAGGCAGTGTATACTTTAGACCCAGATGGAGCCCATTACAGATGGCACTTAGCGTCGAGTGACCTCTCTTTGTACCCCTCACTTCCAAACAGCTGAGGGGCTTAAAGTAATTGCTGCATCAGTATTCCTGCTTTTCTCTCTCTCAATCAAGTGCTCCTGAAATGTAGCCTGGAGTACCAGACAGCTGCCTGTGCTGTTCTGTCTCCTTATGTGAGTTTAAAAAAAAAAAAACAGGGAAAAAGATTCTGGTGAGCGTGATCCAGGCACTTGTCATGTCACAACTTAATTGACAGTTTACCCACAGGGCCTCTCTAAGGGCGAGATTGGGAAATTTCCCCAAGTTCTGAGAGCAGGAACTGCGTGCTGTGCTGGGCTGTGCTGGGGGGTGGGGGGGGGTGGGGGTGGGGTGGGGGGGGGGGTGTGTAGGCTGCCGTGTCCTCATTGGAGCGCTCTGTCCGTGTCACACGGGAAGCAATCGTGACACGGACAGAGCGGAGAGGGGGCACTCGAGAGAGAGGAGACTGAGACGACGTGCAAGGTGGAGTTTTTGAGAAGCGCTCCTCCTCAGGAACTGCTCCTCTCCCAAAACTGGGGGGGGTGGGGGGGGGGGGTGGTGGGGGGGCGACTCGAACCGCAGACTGGCAGGACTTCAAAGCGACCGGAACTGATCCGGGGCCAGCCTTGTCTCATGATCGGTCCGCGGGGACAGAGGCCCCCTCTGTTTGTCCTGAATAAAAACGGGGAAGCTTGAGTCTCGCTGGGAGGTGGGGGAAGAGTCTAGGGTGAAGGAGGGGACAAGGGCTGTGCTGAAATTAGATAAGGGGAGAAAGAGCGCCTTATTATCTTGAGGGAAGTGACTTGATTGCACTTTTTTTTTTTTTTGTCTGTCTTTTATCAGTTCCGTGCAACATGAACTACACCAGTCCGAATGGGTACATCGAGACTTCGTGGTACGACTCCAGCGTGGACTGCACCTTCACTGTGACCGTGTACTTGGGGTATGGAGTGGAGGTCCAGGTATGTACGAGCCCCTGTAGTGGTCATCAGTAGCGGTGCGACATAGCTCAGGAGGTAAGACCGATTGTCTGGCAGTCGGAGGGTTGCCAGTTCAAACCCCGCCCTGGGCGTGTCGAAGTGTCCTTGAGCAAGACACCTAATCCCTAACTGCTCTGGCGAATGAGAGGCATCAATTGTAAAGCGCTTTGGATAAAAGCACTATATAAATGCAGTTCATTTACCATTTACCATTTACATTTTCCAGTTTCCTTCACGTGACGACAAGCTGATTCGTCCTTGCTATTACCGGAGTACTTTTTTGTGTGCCCTAGCCTGTTTTACTGCAGCAGACCTGCTTAGAGGTGTCATAGAGCATTCCCGGGTTTCCTTCACACAGAATCCTGGGGAAAAAAAATACATGAATAAGCACCCAACAGTTATCTGTCTCCTTTCCAAAAATGATCAGGCTTTAGTAGCCTGATAGGCCACAGAAATTGTTTGATAATTTTTTTATTTAGGTATTGTGGGAGAAAAGACAAATGCAAATAGACAAAGCTAGGGTTTTTATTTAGCTACGTTTTTTTAGTTATGTACATTGTCCAATAGGAAAAACTGTAAGTATGACCAGGAACTGTCATCCTCAGCTTTGCTATGGGGTTTGGACAATGCAGTGGTCAGCTGGAAAAAAGAATCTCACATTACAGTGAAAAGTACAGTGCTTTAGTTAACTTGAATGAATGTTGCCCAATGAGATCGGTTAGCAGGTTCATGGAACCCTTGTTATCTCTCTATGAGGCGTGGTCATGGGAGACTATAGTTGTTAAAAAAAAAAAAAAAATCTGCGATCAAACGACCAATCACAAAAGTCAAGCTGCTGCTGACAGTGACCAACCAAAGGGGTGGAGACATCAGCCACTCCCTGTCCCATTCCCTGCCCCAAAAAAGTCTGAAAAATCTCCTCGCGAGCCGGAGAAAAGCAAGTTTGCGCGTCACAGCTCTGTGCTCGAGAGACCGCGCTTGTTCACACGAGACTGGAACGCTCCCGCGCTCGCTGGCCTCACGGCTCCACGCTCACACACACCGTTTAGTGCGCTTGCCTCCCAGCTCCACGCCTGTGTGATATTTATGGAACTGAGTAAACGCCGCAGTCCCACACATAGTCATCAGCATCTGCGGTCACCCTTCTCGTTCGCATCTTCCCCATTTCCCATCGGTACAGCGGGAGCGATTCCCCCGATGTGCTCGTGCCACAGGTACTGCATTACTGCAGTCAGGATCTGAACGTAGCCTCCAAAACTGAAGTCCAGTCCCTTCACAGCTACAAGGCCGTACTGATACCTCCCTATGGCCTTTAATCACATCGCTCTATTCAACATAGCGAGGCATGATAGCGCAAGTTTGGTGCAGAATTGCAATCAGCTTTTTATTTATTCCCGTGGGCCTATGAAAATAGAAATACTCTGCTGAATCAGGGTATGTATACAAATTAGCTGCTGATTCATGGTAAAGTATTGCTGAATTGTTTTTGTTTTCCCCCCAAAAAAAAAAAAATTAGGGACAAATAAAAGGTGAATCCATTCGGCACCAGGAGCAAAATACAAAATGAGTCTAGGATATAAAAAATGCAGCTATCCACCTGCCTGGTGTTGTTGCGATTTATTAAATGATGTGCAATTTGTCTGCTTGTTTGTTTTTTTGTCTACCCCGCCTCTGTCTGCTGTAATCGATACAATCAAGATGAGCAAAACAGCAGAGCCGGGCGCTTTGTTGGGGACAGATTCGTAACGATCCGTTTAGACGGACAGCGGTAGCGTACGTGGGGCGGAGTCGGCAGGCGCTGTGGCTGTACGTGTGAAAGGTCAGCCCCGTGGCCCCTGCCGGGTCGGGGGGGGGGGGGGGGGGGCCTCTGGTACGAATGCAAACGGGCCTCGTCCCCCTTGGGCCCGCCCCTCACGGTAGCCGAATCCGCACCTCAGTCAAACGGGGGGCTTATCTGCGCGAGGCGGCGTCTGCGTTATCTGCGGCCTGCAGATGCCGTGCTTTAAGCACGTCGCTGATAAAACCTGTACGCCGCTTTTCTTTTTCGAGCGTTTCCGTGGAATAACATCAACGCCGTGCGATTTCCCTCCAGTCTGCTGCTATAAAAAAAAAGAAAATAAAAAAAAGTCGCAGCCATTAGCAGAATGCATTGAGGATGGTGACAGGTTCCGCGTAACAGATGTCTCCCTGTGACCTCAGGCCCCCGCCAGCGTTTGTCTGGGCCCTGCACCATAGTTTTCCCAGCCATTATGCACCTGCTGAACTGTGTGGACTGAAGTGATTTAAAGATTTACAGTCACCTTCACTCGGGCCCCCTTCGTCCCCTTCTTGATGAACTGCTCCCCTGCATATTCATAATGTGCCCAGGAGCTGGCCGGACTAATGCGTCGGGAGGGAACGGGGTGTTTGCACAAGGAGATAGTTGTCTCGAACGTTACGGCGAAGCTGCCCACCGGCCTCGGGGGGACAGTTTAAACTCCACGGGCTACTCGATAGCTCCGCTTGGCCCCTGCCCGTGCTGCTAAATGCCAGGGAAAGCATGCAAATGTCTCATTTCTGTTCCTTTTTCAATTATCCTGAGAGCCTGATGCGTAAAAAAGCTCCTCCCAGTAATTAAGTTATGGATTAGAGTTTCGCTTCTCAAGTTTATTGGAGGCTTCCTGATTAAAGGAGTCTTTTAGCGGCTATCGACTGCAAGCTCACGGGTCAAGATAGATGTTTATTGTATAAATAATGCAGACATCCTGGGTTGCTTTTAAGATGGTTCTATACTACGCTTCGTCCAGATTTTACACTTGGTTCACAATGGTTCAGAGGCTGCTGGGTTCAATTTCCGAATTAATTTCTTTTTCTACTCAATAAAGTAATGGAATCTCTGCGCTTGGCTAATTCCTTGTGACTGTCATTGGTCACTCAGGTTTTGTAGAATGGTTCAATCAAGCACTGAGTGCTAGTTGCCATGAAAGCAAGCAATCTCCGTGTCATCGTCTCCCAGTCTTAGCGTACATATGCTCTCTCTCATAGTGATGAGTCAACGCTCGGCTCTTGGCTCATGCCGAAACCCTTGGCAACCTATCAGCTGGGAATGCTTCATTCACCAATCACACGACCAAGCTTGAGATCCTCGACTACAAGAGGCGTTCCACGCCTTGTGCCTGTTTAAGACCGGGATTCAGATCCTTCACTTTCACCCAGAAAGTGTAAGACTGGCATTAGCATTATCGGAGTGTTAGAATCATTTCAATCATTCCCATAACACCTCTATCTACCAGCCAATGGCGGGACAAGCAGAGTACCACATTCCAACAGGGAAGGGGATGGCACCCTTACAGTTACTGTTGCTGACTGGTAATAGTCCACCCCAGCACTTTCACACGTCATCATCACAGCGATAAAGCGGAGGAACTAGAGCTGCAGTAGGCCCCCTCACAACAACCAGACTTCTGTCAAATACACGCATCATGGTAAATTTAGGACCCCAAAAAGGTGAGCTATTTGCTTCACCTGTTCATTTTAACAAAACAACATCTGTAAGCATAGTGCTCTCCATTAGAAAACATCTATCGGAGAGCAGGCTGCCCATCTGAGTGCCCATAGTGCAGGGGTCTCAAACTCCAGTCCCAGAGGGCCGCAGTCTCTGCTGGTTTTTGTGATTTTCCTTTCAGTCAGCGCCAATCACGGCCTTGGGAACAAGGTGTGCAGACTCTTTAGCCAATCAGTGACTTAAACTAAGCACTTAAGTGCAGGAGCACGTCAAAAAACCAGCAGACACGGCGGCCTTCCGGGATTTGAGTCTGAGATCCCTGCCGTAGTGCGATGGAGAAACTGCGTTTCTCTCCCATCACCTTTCCGTGTTGATCAAGCTCGCGGAATGCGTGAGCGCCTGGGCGACGCACGGGGTAGAGACGGGTTGCCTCTTCAGATCTGTATCTCATGAACATTTCTCGAGGGGGAGGGCACAGCAGGGTGCAGCTCCCCTCCAACCCCCCCCCCCCCCCCCCCCCCCCTCCCGTGCGCTTTTTTGCGCTGACGGGCGCAGCTGGGAGCAGGAGACGTCTTCATCTCTGCTTAAAACGGCACCTCGTCCAATTATGCACATTTCTGCACGAGGGTCTCAGGTGAGAACGTCAATTCCCCAAACGTTTCCTTTTCCCCCGGTGCGGCTCCTGAGAGAGATTGGGGGGGGTGTCTGGTGTTTTGGGCTGTGGGTGGCGGGTGCCAGTCTAGGAGACGTGCCACTCTGTGATGGTGGATGTCACCTGTCTGTTTTTTGCTCTCACCGAGAGCTGCCTACCAGAAATCCTTGTTTGCGCGTGCGTTGTGGGTGTATGCATTTGTATGTGTATCTGTGAGTGTGTGTATTTTTGTGTGTCTGTGGGCGTATGCATTTGTTGTGTGTCTGTGGGTGTACGCATTTGTATGTGTGTCTGTGGTGTACGCATTTGTATGTGTGTCTGTGGGTGTATGCATTTGTATGTGTGTCTGTGGGCGTATGCATTTTGTGTGTCTGTGGGCGTATGTATTTTTGTGTGTCTGTGGGTGTATGTACTTTTGCGTGTCTGTGGGTGTACGTATTTCTGTGTGTGCTTACTATTCCCCTTTGTGATTTTAAGTGGTTGTGAATTAATTCAGTTGAATGGCTGTTTTTGCATCCGTCTGTGAAAGCGATGTTCCAGCTCTGGAGGCGTCCTCTTTGCAGAACCTCCGGCAGCCTCTCGCCTCTTGCGTCCCGACGCGTTTTCTCGCAGTCGTTGCAGAGGCAGCCCTCTACTCTCGGACCCACCCGTGCCCAAAAGTTGCCCGCAAGGCTTATGAAAAGGACAGTCTGCGGTGCAGAGCGTTTTGGGCGGGGCTCTGAGAGAAAGCGGGGCCCCTCGGGGGAGCACGGGGTCAGCTCCATTTCAATTCCATCGACCGAGGAAATAAATAGAAATTCCGCTCATTAATTGAAAAGCAGCCTGCGCGATTTTCCAGCATCTCTCAGTTAATGAGTTGAATTTCAGTTCATTTCCTGAGCTGAAATGGAGTTGACCCTAACCCTGCATGATGCCCTAGAATAGTGCAAGGAGAAGATGCGCTTAGTAAGACCGGTTGACCCCTGTCCACCCCAGCCATCCAGCAGTCCTGGTTCTGGTCTACTTCCAGGTGATCTGTGGACAGAGCCAGTACGCCACGCGTCTGCATTTTCCTCTGTTACCTTTGATGCTAAAAAGTAAGGACCCATCCATCAGACCCAAGCTCATCCAAGCAGATAGAAGCAATGCGGAGTCTAGTGTTTATCGGGGGAAAATCTCAGCCAGACTCGGACTGTTAGACCTGAGAGTTATCTCAATCTGCAGATTTAATAGCGTGACATCGTGAGGCACAGCTCTGGGGGGGTGGGTAGCGCTATGAAAGGCAATGATGCTGTGCTTTTTGTGAGTCCATCAGCTTTAGCCCCGCTCCCTCCAGGTCTGAGTCCTGTAGCTGTATTCAGAGTGTTGAATGGCAGCCTACCTGAATGGGACTCGAGTGCTTTACTCTGATCAGCTCCGGTGCAGCACAGTGCAGAGAAGGTTGCGTTGAAAGCAGGGTGGGGGCGGGGGCGGGCGGCTGGGGGGGGGGGGGGGGGGGGGGGGGCTGGTGCACTCACGGACAGTGCTGGTGAGGGGGTGGGCTGCCCTGCCTGCCATCTTACATCCATTTACAAAGGTGCACCACACACTCAATGCAGAAGTAAAAAAAAATATTTTTTTATTTATTTCCTTTATTTTTAGCATCTATCAAATCATTATTATTATTTTTGGGTAAAAAGTAGAACAATAAACTTGTCTGGAATTTTCAAAAGTGTTTTGACAAGCATGCAGGCTTGCATTTCTGGCACAGAGAGCTGTCCTAAAATGAATGGCTTCTACATTTTCCTGACATTTACAGTCTACAGAAGTAGCAACGAATTCACTACAAATGTGCTCTACACTGCCCGGTGTCCTGCCCAGCCTCTCTCTGGAAGTGCTGCAGGGTCACTCCAGTGAGGTGCCTGAGAATGTGCCTGCTATTTCCGGAATATTCCATCGGGTCTTTGGCGTGTGCTGGGGGGGGGGGGCGGTCGGCTCTCACACGTGCACAACTTTCAGCCGGTCTGCAGATGTGCCACCACCCTGCTGCTGGCTTCGCTAATTTGAGAGTATAATTCCGCTGTCTGAGAGTGTAATTTTTTGTGAAGAGGCAGAACCAGGGCGCCCTGCTTAGTTAAGGGTCTGAGTGGGGGGGGGGGTTCCATTATTGCTTCTTTTTTGTCAAGCTGACCCGTGCCTGCTCAGCTGTCTGGTGTTTCCGGTTCTGGCCTACTTACAGGCAAGCTGTCAGCGGAGCCAGCAAGATGCTTCACTGCATTTTGCTCCTGTCGGCTTCTGTCGAAAAGGGAAACCGAGACGATAGACGCAAGACAAAAAAAAAAGAGGAAGAGCAGGAAGGAGGGTGGCGCTATTACTGTTCACAGTAAACAGGCAGGAGTAAACGGAAATAGTCTGTCCTGTCCCAGGCTCGTATGGGTGAAACAAACTTTTAGATGGGCAGCAAACTCACTTGGCATTTTCTATCATTAAATATCATTAAATACCTATCATTTAATATATTTCACAACTAGCTACGTGGGAAATGCAAACATGATAGGGCTATTTGAACTTTCTGGAATTAGCATCCCACTCGAGTATGTTTGCAAAGTGTGTCTGATCCTCCATCATTCAAGCAAATAGAAGGATTTTGACTGCAGTTTAGCATATTTTGGAAAGAGCCTCAGCCATAGACTGCAAACATGATATTTCTGGATATCTACTTCTGGGCAGTTTTTTGGGAAGTTATTGCATTCTCCCCCCTTGTGTGGGGGAGGGGCTCTACGACCAGATCACCCTGTCATCTGCTTGAGCCAGTGGGATTCGCGGAACCTGGAGAGTCATCTCAGTGACCCCGACTGAACAGTAGTCTGTGGGACAAGGGAGAGGTGTTCCGCACAAGCACTCTGCTAACAGCCAAGGTCAGTGCAGAGGAAGTGACCACGTGGATCATCGCCGAATTAGCTGTGGATGACCTAGACCACGGTGCAGTTCAGGGAGCTGCAGGTGCGTCGGCTGCATCTGCCAGCCGCGGCTGGCATCGCCCGGGCACAAAGCATCTGCTGGCGCACCTGCAGCGCAAAAGGCTGGTCTCCGCGGTGACAGCAGAGGTCGAAGAGCGCCGCCTTATCCTTTATCTGCTT